>JADRCH010000088.1:7908687-8134747 GCA_019843965.1 Rhynchomys soricoides
GCCCTGAGGGAAGGCTCGTACAGGAAGTACAGACAGCCCTGAGGGAACTAGAGCTGGAGTGACCAGAAAAACTGTGTGACAAGGAGTGCCATGGAGTGACAATTACGAGGTTATAGGTCAGTGTGGATCTCACATGACCTCATCCACAGAAAGACTAGTCAGTTAATTTGAGGGTAGTCTAGTGGGGGGTTTGTGGCCCGCAGACCACGCGGGACAGCAACACTGTTGATGATGAAGGTGGGGAATGTCTCATGTGTCATGTCTTCTCAGACTCTCTTGGCATTTACACAAGCTTCCCTTTCATCTCTGTGGGAGTTGTGGCTTAATAACAATAATCAGAGTACTGTGAGCATCTGTGATTCGCAAAACACAGCAGTAAGCCCTTCTTAGGCCTCCTAGGCTCCTAGACTGTTTAACTGGCAGACACCGGGAGGTGGAGTCCTTTGATGGGATGCAAAGATCAAGGATGTCCAAATTACCTAATTGATACCTAACATTCTTCTGGTTCTTGGTAGAGAGATCACAGTAGCCTTTGAAGGCTTGAAGGCCAGTGACCTCTTGTTAGTCTCATAGACCCCAGATCCCAGCCTCTAGCCCACAGTTAGTGCCTTCTTGCATTGGAAGAATTCTTGTTCCTCTTTGGTCATAAACCTGTACTTTAACCCATGTTTTCTTTCCCATGGTAACAGCAGGTGGAGCGTGTTAAATGCAGGTGGCATTCACTACTGTCATTTTCTCATATGGTCAAGAGGATTTTGATCAGAACAAAGTCTGAAGAAGTCGCAGACTGCATAAGGTTGTAGGAAAATAGTGCTGAGGATGATGGGTTGTAGGAGACTTTATTAGCACCTCCCTCTAAGCCTACTGTAACTATAACCCTGCAGTCTAAGGAGTCACTTCTCTGTCTTGCTCTAACAGGTGACCTTGGAGAAGGTACTGGGAGTAACAGTATCTGGAGGCAGAGGACTTGCTTGCGATCCCCGATCTGGCTTAGTTGCCTACCCAGCTGGGTAAGTGCCTTTTAGGAGATCTTGCTACGTGAAAGCATATTTTTTATTTTTAGTAACATTTTATTCTTTGGGAATTTCATATAATATATTTTGGTCATATTCACTCCCTTCCCTACTATTCCCACAGGCACTCCACCTTCCTACCCATTTAACTTTGTGCTTTCTCTCCCCCTTCCTCTCTCCTTCTTCCCCTCTGTCTTTAAAGACCTATCAAGTCATATTTGTATTGCTCATCTCCCCTTGGTTGTGGGGTTTATCCTTGGATGTGGTCACACCACTAAAGAAAGCCAGCTCTCCTCTCCGAGCAACTGCCAGGTGCCATCAGCTTCTGGGTTAGACGTGGGGCTTTTGCCCCTCACCACTTCTACCCCCTCTCCAGCCTACCCATGTTAGGATTTTGACTGGCTTGAGCTCACTGAGATCCTATGACTGCAGTCACAACTGCAGTGAGTTCTTAGGTGCAATTGTCATGCCGTATCCAGAAAGTTTCACTGAAGAAAGTTATGGCCTCTGGCTCTCACAGTCTTTCCCCCCTCTTCTGTGAAGATGCCTGAGCCATGGAGAGAAGAGTGTGGCTTATAATTAGTGTAGACCAGTTGAGGTGGACAGGAGGTTTTAGAAATTGCCTAAGAGAGACATTTAGGTCAGTGTTTTGAAGCCATTTCTGTGGAGAAAATGTAGTCTAAGTAAAAATTCTTTATTGGGTGTTGTCCTTGCTGCACCCTATATTGATATTTGGTCGCCTACCCATCCACACATATATTTATATTTTTTTGTACAGGATTCCCAACAGCATCTTTTTAAAAACCAATTTTTTAAATTTTATATGTATTAGTGTTCTACCTATACTCTGTGGACCCATGTGTGAGCCTCATGCCCATGGAGGCCAGAAGAAAGCATCAGATTCCCTGGGACTGGAGTTCCAGATGGTTGTGAGCTGCCATGTAGGTGTTGGGAATCAAATCCTGGTCCTTTGAAGAGCAGCTAGTGTACCTAACTGCTGAGCCTTCTCTCCAGCCTCAGCACCATCTTCTGATCCACAGACAGATCCATTACCCACTGCACTGCTGGCCCACCCCCAGCACCATCTTTAATAACTACCTTGTAGTAAATTTTAATGGCTTTATTATGATATGACAACAAATATTTAAAATGCCTAACTCAGGGCTACTGTAGTGCTCACTGGCAGAGTGCTCCTATTCTCAAGGCCTTAGTTTTGATTCCTAGCAAAATAAATATCCAACTCATGAACTTTAGCAATTTTCTAGAGTCTGCAGCCATCACCACAGTCAACTTCAGAAACTCCATATAGTCAGTCATGTGTAATGCTCTGTAGTACTAAGGGGTTGTAGCAGGATAGCACTTGAGCATAGGAGCTTGAGGTTGGTACTCCATAGTTTAGGGAAGAAAACTAAGATTCAAGGTGAATCACATTGCCATTGTCTTTACTGGAGTTCAAGTCCAAGTATCCTGAATGCAGAGCTCTGGCTTTTTTGAGACAGGGTATCTCTGTCTCTGTTAATGGCCCTGGCTGTCCTGGAACTTGCTCTATAAACCAGGCTGCCTTGAACTACAACGATCCAGCTGCCTCTGCTTTCCAAATGCTGGGATTTAAAGGTATGCACCACCTTGCCTGGCCAGAGCTCTGACTCTTAAATGGCATGGAATAGAGAAAAGCCAGATTTCCTGCTCTTTCTCTAAACTACAACACTTGAGGATAGTCTATGCCAGGGAGACTTCTGCCCCTGGGTTCTGAGTAGGGTGTCTCTGGTGTTCTGGGGGATCTGGTGGTATTTAGTGTCCATAGTCAGAGCCCTGTGGTTGCTACTATGGCTTAGCCTGACAAAGACTGGACAGGCCTCCCTTTTACCTCCTGAAGCAACTTGATAAAAGGCCTGCCCTGCTAGATAACACAGTGCTATCTGCCTCAAGGGAATTCCACTTATTCTGTTCCTGCCTCTGCCTGAGAAAGCCAGGTCCCTTCTTGATGGAAGTAGAGCTGGGGCTAGATATAGGCTGTGCAGAAAAGCTTGGGGTACGCCTCTGTTATGCTGAGCCCTGTGCCTTGGGAAGTGTGAAACTCTGACTACTCTCTCCTTCCACATACTTCTGTGCCAGGCCTAGAGCCTTTGAGTATGTGCTTATCTTTACAGAGGTTTGCAGCTCAGTGTGTGCCTGCAAATCCTCCTTTTAGTCTAGGGTCTCCTATGAGATTTCTGAGTGTTCTTTGCTTTGGTTAACCCTGGGCAATACTCCCAAGCTGTCCACTGAGCTGTGGCTTTCTTAGGATTTTGGTTTCCCTCTTTGAAAATGGCTGCTCTTTGTTGTACTCCTAGGGAACATGGGGTCCACTAAAGTCTTTGTGAGCCCAAGCAGGCTTTTCTTCTCCCTTCTTTGCCTAGCAATACCCTCAGCCCCCACATTTGTTCCTGCTGCTCTCTGTAGGAGCCAGCTCAGGTATCCTAGAAACAAGAAGAGAAACAAAACTCAGAATCCTCCCAGAGGCCTTAGTGGTAGCTATCAAACCAAAACAAAATTTTCTGAGAGGAAATGAAACAGCACAGTGAAGGGGGAGTCAGCACATGTGTCAGGCAGGCAGAGGTAGGTGGGATCTGAGTGAACATGGTCTCTGGGCCAAGACCCATCAGTTTCAGTGGATCTTGTTTCTCTTCTCCAGAGCTCTTCCTTAGCTATTGTTGTCCCACAGGAAGCCCACCCCTCACCTGTCTTACTTAAAACTTTCTGTATTAGTTACTTTTTCCTTGCTGTGACAAAATACATCACAAGAACAGCTTAAGGGTACCCTTGAACTATGAGCCAAAACAACCCCTCCCTTCCTTCTCAAAGCATGGCAGCACGAGCATGAGGCCACCAGTCACACAGCACCCATGGCTGGGAGGCAGAGAGGTGGATGCTGGTGCTCATCTTGCTTTCTCTTTTCTGTTTATTTGGCCCCCGGCCAACAGAACGGTACTGCCGACAATTAGGGCATGTCTTACAGTTTCACCTAACCCAGTTTAGAAACTCCTTCACAGACATCCATAGAGTTTTGTCTCCTACATGACTATAGATCTTATCTCCTATAGGTTATAGATTATGATTATATCTTGTCCAGTTGACAATATTACCCACCACACCCCCCCCACCTCAGGATGCCAATGCAGTCCTCATGCACTCTCCTTGAGGGACCTAATTTGGTTGAACCCTCTTAGTTGAGCTGGTCTTTTTCTCCCTAGCTGGCTTCACAGTTCCTTTGTCTCCTTGGGCTGGTCAGCCTTGCCCTCCCACACCTCGACCTTGCATGCACTGCCAGCACAATTCAGTGAGAGCTCTGAACAGAGCTGCTTTTCAACCACTGGGGCAGGAAGTGCGAAGAGACTGGACCTTGATAGCAGTAAGAAGAGAAAAGAGGGAAAATCCTTTCCTGAGTGTGCCCATATTGGATTTATGCTAAGATCCCAGCATTATCAAACGGACAGATGGGAAGCCACAGGATTTTCTCCTAACCTATAAAGCTACACTAAAAGACCATACTCGTCCTTACTCTCTGAGACACTGATCTGCATGTGGTGTTTGTCAGTGGAGAGACTTGGTAGGCCTGAGAAGCAGATCTTTGAACTTGTTGCCTGATAGAATCATATGCAGGGATACATACTCACCAGCATCCTCTGTTTTACCTCTGTGGTATATTTCTAACTTCAAATCAGGGCTCTTAGTTCTTCCCATAACAGTTTGCTAACTGACTTATTTGTTTATTTGCTCAGCAGTTTATTAAACAACCTGCTCCGCTTAGACACCAGGAATATAGCAGTAAACAGGAGAGATAGGTCACTGATATTGTGGAGTTTAGGAGCAAGAAGGGTGAACAGACAAACGTGCAAACAAATTAGTGAGCAAGGGAGGATCAGAGAATGTAGGTGCTCTGAACAGTCAGGGTGAGGGAGGAGATAGTACATAAATAACTAGGAGCTAAGAGGATGCTAGTGCTAGACTGGGTGGTTGGGGAGCTAGAGAGATGCTCAGTGGTTAACAGCACTTCCTGCTCTTGTAAAGGACCTGGGCTTTGGTCCTAGCACCCGCATAGTGGCTCACAACTGTCTGTACTTCCAGTTCCAGGGAATCCAGTGCTTTCTTCTGGCCCCTGCAAGTTCCAAGTAGGCATGTGGTACATATGCATACATGCAGGCAAATATTCACACATGTAAAATTAAGAAATAAAATGAAAAAAATTAATTGTGTGGTCAGGGCTCAGTTAGGGAGTACCTGGACTGATACTAGCGTGACAGAGATAGCAGTGTGTGAGATTTGATGCTGTGTTCTACATGGAGGACGTGTCAAGTGCAGAGCCTCTAAGGAAGAGAGGAAGTATTTCATTAGAGGAACAAGTCAACTAGTAGCTAACCCAGAGTGAGAAGCTGGGAGCTCAGAAAACATTGTTATGACCTGGTTTTAAAATCTTGCTGCTTACAAGGATTTGCCTCTTGTTGGGGAAAGAAATGTCTGTGGAGTTGCTGGGGAGATAGCTTTGTCCACTGGCCATGCATGTCATGGAATTAACATTTAGCTTTTTTCATGTTTCAAAAACATGTTTTCCCATGTTTTTGAGGAGGGTGTTGCAAATGTTCCTTAAACAGATATTCCCGGGTCACATGGCCTGAGCCGAGAGTGTTATTTGGAGGGCATTGAATTCTAGGTATCTCACGAGGACAACCGCCAGGGATTCTCCAGGTAACGCATGGGCCTCTTTTTCTCTTTGAATAATTAAAGATATAAGATTCCTGTTTTGGAAGCAAAATGGCAGCATAGTCTATAGTTCAGCTTCTGGATGACACTATAACTCATTGGCTTGTAGAAAGTGTTATGTGGGGTGCTGTACACAGGAGCCTCCTGTTACAAAGCTGACCTGGTAGCCTTTTCCTTACCACCCGTCCAGAAGATTGCCAAGTAACTCTATTAGTGACCTGGCAAAGCAATGTCAGGGTTTGTTTGTTCTGACACATTTTTGAGAGTACAGTCCAAAACAGAGAGGAAGCTGTGGTGACAGGGGCATGAGGTGGCAGGACACATTGTGTCTGTAGTTATACACACAGAGAGATGGATGCTGGCAGTGGCTCATTTTCTCCTTTAGTCTGGGGCTCAAGCCCATGAGATGGTGCCATTTACATTCAGGATAGGCTTCCTCTCCTTAATTAAACCTTTTTAGAAACATTCCCATAGTCACTCTAAGGGGCATTCATTGCCTGTTACCATGGTGATTCTAAACCTATCAAGTTGACAAGATAAACCATCACAACTCTACCTCTTATTATCTTATCACTCAAACACATCATTTAAACAACAACTTCCACCCTGACACCTCAAATCTCAATTTCCTCTCAGACTTCTAAAATATGTTTAGTCTATCTCCAAACATCCCACAGTCTTTAACAGTCTTAATACTCTTCAGAAATCCAAAGTCCATTGTTAGACTCAAGGCAATCTCTTAACTATGAGCCCCTTTAAAATAAAACAGTTTTCATTCTTCCAATATAAAAGGGCACAGAATAAATATTCCTATTGCAAAAGGAAAGAATGGGAGCGGAGAAAGTATAGACCTCACAGCAAGACCAAAACCCAGGAGTGCAAACACCAAACACTGTAGGACCTCAGTATGTGGGCCTCCCAATGGACAGCTTTGTCTCTTGAGCTCTGCTGCCTGCAATGCACATAGACTTTGTTAGGCCACCTTTACTCCACATCTGCTGCTTTTCTTGGTGGATATCACTTAGCCTCGACATCCCCAATATTCTAGGCTGTTCATTGGAATTTAGGCTTCTTTTTCCCAGCGTCATGCGGTGGTCTCTTCTCAGGACCTAGCATTACCACACATTTGCTTGCCTTAGTGGCTTTCTGGATCCTTGGTGGACGCCTCCAGGACCCACTCACCTTTGCATCTTTTGTTCATGTCTGCAAACCCAAGATCAGAGGGAACATGCTGCCAGGTTCCTCTACTAGTGTGAGATATAGTTTGCCCAGGCCTCCCAGCACAGCTGCAGTATCTTCTGTGTATCGACGCTCATCCTGGGAAAACATTTTTCTGGGTGGCCATTATTTGCACTGTTACTGGTCCTTTAGTGGGTGAGGTCTTTCCCTCAGTTTCTTTGCTAGTGTTTCACGTACAGCAGAACATGCTGTAGCCATTTTAGCTGCCTTCTCTGCATCCACAACTTAAACTCTCTTAAGTTCTGTTCTTTTGCCAAACTATGCATTTTCCACACCTTTCTGCCTTACTTGCTTTTCTCTCTCACTGCAGATCTGGATCAGAACAGTGAGCAGTAAACAGAGCACAACCTGAATATTAGCAAGTCTTGAAATTCTTCTGCAAGACAAACTAGTTCGTTACTTTTGAATTCAGGTGCAATCAAGTTCTCAGGATTTGAGCAAAATGAAGCTAGATTCTTTGCCAAAATGTAGTACAAATAGTCTAGCCCAGTTTCTGAGACCGTCCTCATTCCCCTTGAAACCTCATGAGCCAGGCCATGACTGCCATATTTCGCTCAGCATTTGATCTTCCATACTCCCACCAGACTGGTCTACGAAGCTCTGCTTACAGCAAACCAGGGCTTCTCTAGCTTACAGCTCTCTACACTCTTGCATATTCTTCAGGCAGACCAGTTCCAAAGACCTATGAGCCATTTAAGTTTCACCATAACAACCCCTTATCCCAATTTGCTTTATTAGCTACTGCGGTGCTTTGAATAAGAATGGCTTCCATAGCCTCATATGTTTGAACGCTTAGGCACCAGGGAGTGGAACTGTTTGAAATGATTAGGAGGTGTGGTCTTGTTGGAGGCTGTATGTCATTTTAGGTAGGCTTTGAGGCCCAGTCTCTCTGCCTGTGATCAGATGTAGCTCTCAACTACTTCCCCAGTGCCATGTTCCCTGCCATGATGATGATGGATTCTGAAACTGTAAACAAACCCCAATGAGATGCTTTCTTTTATAAGAGTAGCCTTGTTCATGGTGTCTCTTCACCATTAGAGAACAGTGGCTAGAACAGCTACTCTTCTTGTGCTGTGACAGATTCCCTGATAAAAGCAGCTTAAAGAAGGAAGCTTATTTTGGGCTTATTTTGGTTGAAGCTGAAGCCCACTGTGGCTGGGAAGCCATGGTGGCAGGGGTGAGGCAGCTGTGAACATCAGAGAGATGAAACTCGTGCTCTGCTTCCTTTCTCCTTTTTATTCAATTCAGGACCTTAGCTTTCCACCTACCTCCAGGGTGAGTCAGCCCTCCTCAGTTAAACCATTTTGGATACTTATAGGCATGCCAAGAAGTATGTTAGTGTGGTCCTAGGAAAGCCTGGGAAAGTGCCAATAAAGACCACAGTAAACACGGTGCTGTTGGTGTGTGCACAGGGTTCTGTACAGCAGATGCGCCTTCTGCTTTACGGATGAGGAGACCGAGGTTTTCAAAAGTAAAGAAACAAGTTCAAGACCATACAGTGTATTAGCAGACGGATCTACCTGACCACAGTGATCTTCATCTTTTTACCATTGTATTGACCTTGGGCATCAGTGAGTAAATTATGGCTGTAACATGTGGGAATATGGACCTGCCCTGCAGCTCTGCGTCATAGATCTCACAGGTTTTCAGCTGAGTTTGGAGGTCTTGTAGTTAGTGATTTAAAGTTTGTATTTTCTTTCTTTCTCCTCCCTCCCTTCCTTCCTTCCTTTCTTCCCTCCTTCATCAGGCTCTTATGTATTTCACACTGGCCTCAAACTCACTATGTAGCCCTCAAACTTCTGGTCCTCCTGCCTCCATGTTCTGAGTGCTGAGAATATAGGCATGTACCATGATGCCTGGTTTATTAATGACTTAAACTTTATTTATACCTTCCAAAAATCCTGAGTGCCAGTCTTCCTGGGGCTGGGGACTTAAGAGTAAACAACATACAAAAATAGAATCTCTGCTGAGATAGAAATGTAGTGCTAGGCACTCCTCACAAAGTCTATTATGTATAAGATGATAAGTTGCTGCATGCCTTGGAGAAGGAGTCAGCAATGATGATAAAGTGCAGTAAAGAATGTGAGGAGTGACAGTTAATAAAGGACTAGAGGCTGGCATTTAGACTTTCACTGTGCCTCCCTGTGGCCCTTCTGATTTCACTTAGCCTGAAAGAAATTTGAAGACACATTGTCTCTGGTTGAACCTCCCGGGCCTGCCCATGTATGTGCTGCTCTACTCATGGCTCCTCCTGATTTTCCTTTGGCTTTGACTTTGGAGGATGGAGAATGGTAGGAAATGGCTCCTGTGAGAACGAAGCAAGACTGGGCCTGTGCAGGGATGGGAATGCCGAGGGCTTGGCCCTTCCTGGCACTGCTGTTCCACAGCGTGACTCTCCTAAACTGAGGCCCTAAGGGACTGAGGCCTTAACCTCTCTTTGTAAAGATGAGAAATCTCTCTGTGCCCTCAAGTTCTAAGTTACAGGAGTCAGCCTGTTGGGCCAGCCCAACCCAGCAGTCTTTATGTTGATGATTTCAGTGAATATTGCTGCAACAGCATACTCTGCTGGGCAAGGACATTGGGAGGGAAGGGCCAATGACTGATGCCAGCTTTGTTCCACGCTCCTCTCCCTAGCTGAATACATCGCTTGCTGTAAGTTCACTAAGAAGACCAAAGAGAAGACCAAAGGCTCTTTGAGGCTATTTGGTCCTCTTGTTTACTAGAAGTGCATGGGCACAGCTCTTCCATAGGGAAATGCATATGTACTTTTTCCAGTCTGAATAAATCTGGGTAAAAAGTTTAAAGGCCTTGCTCTGTGTGTTTCCATCCCTGCCATGCCAGAAATTTTCCTATATTATATGAGACAAGGGGAGGAAAAGGAGGCAGAGTAGGGTTTGCTCATCTTCCTATAGCCAGTCATCTTTCTCCTCATTGTGTGTATACACATACACAGACACACACATTTATACTTACACATACACACACAATGCACACTCACACACACACACACATTCACACACACACAGACACACAGTGTTGTGTGAACTTGAACTTAGGGGATGGAGGAAACAGAAGAAATTTTATTCCATGAAGACTCGAAAGGTTTTATTGTTTTGTTTTTAACAGGATCGTATACAACCCAGGCTGATCTCAAACCCACTATGTAGCTGAAGATGACTGAACTCCTGACCCTCCTGCCTCCACCTCCCAAGTGCTGGGATTATACATGTATGCCACCACACCAGGTTAAAGGCCACCATGCTGCTTTAGGGTGACAGGCTTCACGGAACACTCACAGGCAGGGACCTCAACATCAGATTGTTCTGCATTTGGACTGTAGCTGGCATCAGTATGTCACCACTGCAGTTAGAGGAAGTCTGTCTCAGAGAGTGGAAGCCCTTTGCCCTTGTTCATCTGTTCTAGTCAGGAAGCTAGTGGTTCATAAGGTCAGACTAGCCACCTTTGCTAGAGCTGAGCCTGAAGAGGGCTCTTCACAGGTCAGCACAGATCGGAAGAAGGTTCAGAAAACAGCAGCCACAGAAAAAAAAAAAAACTAGATGATGACAGCCCTAGAGGATATTATTCTGCACACAGTAAATAGCCTTTGAGTTGTAACTGATGTATACTTTCATATACCTGTTCAGGAGTGATAGGATACAAACTTTCTGGAGCCCTTGGTTTTGTCA
The DNA here is from genome assembly GCA_019843965.1 of Rhynchomys soricoides. Classification (NCBI taxonomy): domain Eukaryota; kingdom Metazoa; phylum Chordata; class Mammalia; order Rodentia; family Muridae; genus Rhynchomys; species Rhynchomys soricoides. The sequence continues at coordinate 7,919,366 of JADRCH010000088.1, forward strand.
TGTTTTCTGTTTTTAGGGCAAGGTTTTACTTTGTAGTCCAGTCTAACTTTGAACTCAATATATTGTACATTGCACATTGAAGAATCAAAACTTGATTCTTCAGCCTGCCAAATGTTGATATGACAGGTGTACCCCTAAACATGGCTTTTGTCATATTTAAGACCCTCCTGAACATGGCATTTTAAAGGGAGACTCAGGAGACTAGAACATGAGGTAAGAAGTGAAAAGAGAAAGGAATGGGCAAAGGGATCGGGAAAGAGTGGGGACGGGTAAGAGTAAGAAAATCATTGAGGAGCAGATGTAGGGTGGCGAGTGGCGACGAGACCCAGTACTTCTAGTCTGTTGGTCAGCTGAAGTTCTGGATGTGTTTGGATGTGTCCCATCAAAGGTCTAGCATCCCCGGAGCATATGTGGATTCTGTATATTGGATTAGTTTACTGAGCCTGAGATGCTAAGTACTTACTATCAGTATGCACCTCTACCTAGTTTTCCACTGCCATCTGTGCTCTTTCTTCTTCTCCTCTATGGTATGGCAGTCTCCAGGCTTGCTCTTGTCTGCTATTCCAATGGTAAGAGGTTAGACAGCTGGACAACAGGCCTAGTGCCTGCTCATACCAAGGAGCCTGCTGAGAACACTGTCTAGCCCTTGACCTCTAGCTTATTGCTGCTGATTCCTACCATTCAGCTTCCTTCTCCAGAGCTGCTCTGCACAGTTTGTCTGGACTCAATCCCACCTGGAAGCCTTGTCCCCTTTGTGGAAAAGTTGTTTCAGCCCTTTTTTTGTGAACTGGGGCAAACCTTTACTTGTCTTGTTCTAGGGGTCAGAAAGCCCTGCTTAGGCCCTGAAGCTAGAGATCCTGTGGCTCAGTTGGAAGTTCTGTAGCCTTCTCAAGTCATTCCCAAGGTCCTCTCAAGCTGTCTCTCCTCCCTCCACCTCCAGCTTCTTAGGCCTCCTTACAGTTCTAGCACCTATCATAGCCCGAGTGTTCTTTCTTATTCAGTAGGCGGAAGCATACCACCTATAACAGTGATTAAGACATGTGGCTCCAAGCCTGAAAATGGGTTGCAAGCTGAGGCCTGAGCTGATCAAATCACATTTAATTCTTCCAGCTTGTATTCATTCCTTGGGATATGTTCAAAGGCTGTGGGAAGGCCTCTGTCTTTGCTGTCCTTTGGGGGTATGATCAGCAATGGGACTGACAACCAGGGTCCTGGTGAATAGGCTTTCATGGAGAGTCTTTTTACTACGTGAATCTGCTAATAGGCCCTTTTGGGTGGAGACTCTGAGCTAGAGTGACCTGTTCCCTCTGCTGGGTGACCAGAAGTCTCAGTAGGCTCTTGAGGAAGCTGTGGTTCACCCTGACACTTCGCTCTTCTCAGGTGTGTGGTCGTCCTCTTCAATCCCCGGAAGCACAAGCAGCATCACATCCTCAACAGTTCCAGGTGTGTGGGCCTGGCCTCAAGCGGCTGTGAGGTGGCTGTGTCCAGGGGCTTGAGATTCTGGGGTTTGGGGACCTGGTTTGGCCCTGAGGCCAGATGGGGAAGTGCACATACACTCTTGTGTTTGTTGGTCTTGTCTTTGGAAAATATGCAGGAAGGATGGAGGAAGGGAAATTGGGGAAGGGGGCACAGTCTACCAGGTCCAACCAAACCTGCCCTGTCTCTTGTAGGAAAACCATTACTGCCCTTGCCTTTTCCCCTGATGGCAAGTACTTGGTCACTGGAGAGGTAAGTGAAGAACAGGGCGGCAATATTGTGGCTTATGGACACCCTGCCTTCAACCAAAGCCACAGTCCTGTGTCTAGCTAGGTTGCTGTCACTTTGGCTTCATGGATTGATACCCTGGTTTCTACTGTGTCCAAATAGCTGTTCTTAAGCTTTAGTGTGATCAGACTCCCTGGGAGGGCTTTTCAAAGTGCTCACAGCTAGGCTTCTACCCCAAAGTTGTTTGATTTTATAACCTGGGGTTCCCTAGATAGCTCTTCTTTTAAAAGTAAAACCAAAACAAAAAATATTAATTCACGTGTTTATGTGGGGGAGGGGACATGGACATATCAGTCATGTCATTAGGGTTATGTCAAATGCTTTACATGCTGAAGTCATCTCTTGCCTCCTTTTCCCCAGAGCTTCTAACAGTGTGGGGTAGTTAAGGACACATTTTGAAAAATCACCACCCTAAAATATTCCTATCTTTAGATGCCCCCTGCTGGGCACCCCAGGAACACACCCCTTGGTTTTACAAGGAGACAGGGTAGATATCTGCTGCTGCTTACTAGAATCAAGAGCTTTGACCAGATACAGAGGCAAGGGCTAGTCTCTGCTGACACTAGTGTCCTCATCTTTTTTCTACGTCTTTATCTTGCTCTCTCCTGTTGAGCAGGGACCACTGGAGAAACAATGTTTAAAGCTGAGGAGGTGAGAGACTAAGGAGACTACACATAACACCTTCCACAGTTCTCACTTACGGTTTTGCCTCCCTGCAGAGTGGGCACATGCCTGCCGTGCGGGTTTGGGATGTGGCTGAACGTAGCCAGGTGGCAGAGCTACAAGAGCATAAGTATGGTGTGGCTTGCGTGGCTTTCTCCCCGAGTGCCAAGTACATTGTGTCTGTGGGTTACCAGCATGACATGATTGTCAATGTGTGGGCCTGGAAGGTGAGTGGGCTGGGTGACAGCCTTAGCATCCTTGGGAGGGTTCCCGTGTCCATGGGGAGGCGGGAAGCTGCTGACCTGAGCAACCTCATTTTCTTCACTGTCTCCAGCTTATCTTTGTACAGTATTTGAAGTACAAAATAGTAACTGGGTAGTAAGGGTGTAGCTAGAGGCTTTTCCTGCACATCTGAGGAATTGAACCTTTGAATTCCTTTAGAAAAGAGGTTGGGTTTTGTTGCTGTTGTTGCTTTATTTTGTTTTGTTTTCTGACCAGTAAATACCAGAAAGGAAGAGGTTTTTTTCTTTCTTTCTGTTGTTTTGTTTGTTTGTGTTTGTTTTTATTTTTGTTTTTTGTTTTTTTGAAGTAGAAATTACTGCTAGCTCTTGTCCATTCACAGATACCTTCTTATCCCCAACAGACAGAACTTTGATTCTTCCTTTGACTTTCCCCCCAGAAAAACATCGTAGTGGCCTCCAACAAAGTATCTAGTCGGGTAACAGCAGTGTCCTTTTCTGAAGACTGCAGCTACTTTGTCACTGCAGGCAACCGGCACATCAAATTCTGGTACCTGGACGACAGTAAGACCTCAAAGGTGAGGACTGAGGTGACCTACCCTAGACAGTGCTCCAGCTGGTTGCCTTTGGCTTGCTTAACAGTCACAGGTTCTACATGGACCTGATCTGCCTGGGCTGAGGAGACTCAGAGAGCACAGGAGTATATGCTTGCCCTCTCTCTAAGCACCTCATTTCCAAGGCTGGATGGATGTAGTGATGTATCTCCACAGGTGAATGCCACTGTGCCCCTGCTGGGCCGCTCAGGACTGCTGGGGGAGCTGCGGAACAACCTGTTCACTGATGTGGCCTGTGGCCGAGGGAAAAAGGCTGATAGCACTTTCTGTATCACGTCGTCCGGATTACTGTGCGAGTTCAGCGATCGAAGACTTCTGGACAAATGGGTGGAGCTAAGAGTAAGTAACTGGCTTCAGAACAGGGTCTGGCCTTGTCTCAAATCAGGGGAGAACTGGCCTTGAGGCTGGGCCTTTGTGCATGCTGAAGGGGACTGCAGAAGGGGGCAGTCCCAGTGATCTGCATAACCTCCTCCTCTTGCTCTTTCTCACCTCTCTTCCCTGCTTTCCTCTTCTGCTCAGAACACAGACAGCTTCACAGTAAGTGCTTCTAGGCTGCCTGTTCCTCAAGCTGTTGCTTTCTCCTTGTTGGGGTTTTTCTACCTTCGAATCTTGGTCCCTCTGATGCCTAGAATGGGCCCTTGATTTTTACCCTACCTCCCAAATATGCAGGGCTATAGGCCCTCTGACTGTGGAGGGAGGGCATTTCTAGATGACAACTGAGGGGCTGCCCCCACCTTGGCCTGGCTCTTTTGTAAGTGAGTGCTGCTGAGGGCTTGGGAAGGATTAAACAAAGCTAAATAGGAAGGTGGCCTTTACTTACCTGAGCTACTCTGCCCACAGACCACTGTGGCCCACTGCATCTCTGTAAGCCAAGATTACATCTTCTGTGGCTGTGCTGATGGCACTGTGCGCCTTTTCAATCCTTCCAACCTGCACTTCCTCAGTACCCTACCCAGACCCCATGCCCTGGGAACAGACATCGCCAGTATCACTGAGGCCAGGTGAGCTATGTGGGGCCCACTGTCCCATTCAGAGCTTCAGTCAGCTCTTCAGGGAACAGAGTGAAGCGTGTGCGATGCCCAAAGATCCCCTTTGTAGCCAGAGAACTCTGGGTTTCTTGGTACTTGTCAGAATCAAGGAGATTAAATAGCACAGAGGACCGTGGGATGTCTCAGCGAGTGAGTGTAGGGCGAGCAGTAATAAAACCTGGGCGCATCTTAGGTGGTTTGAAGAACGGCTCAAGGATTGAAGTCTTCCTTCTGGTTGGTTGATGTAAGGAAATGGGTTCAATTTTACAGCTGGACATCTTGATAACATGTAAGCACCAGAAAGATAAAGTGTGCTGCGGTAAATAAAGACACAGAAAGACACAGTCACCAATCATGCTAGAAGGGAAAGGGGGATGTGTGGTCGTTTTATGGTTTGGCAAGTGCCCTCAGTGGAAGAGGAGGAAGAGGAGGAGGAGGAAGAGGAAGAAGAGGAGATGTTTGAGGTGCTGGAGATAGTACCCAGGGCCTTGCTTGTTAGATAAGTGCTCTACCATTGAGCTATATCCCAGGCCCTATTTTTGTGGTTTGTATGATAGTCTTGTTTTGATCTCTGTGCAGAAATGCTCATAGAACCATCTAGGTTTGTTGTGCTCCATTGTAACCACAGAATTGCCTCGTCTGGTATTGGTGGTCTATGAATTTGTTAGTGTTCCTCTGGAAAATGCTCTGCCCAACAGCTACTGTTGGGTGAACTCGTGGATGGTATCTCTCAGGACTGCCTTTGAATTCTCAGTTCTACTTCCAAATCTGTAGGATTGGAGACAGTGTCCTGTGCTCCATTCCTTCCTTTGTGGTAACTTTCTGTCCTCTCTCCCACAGTCGCCTCTTTTCTGGAGGGGCCAATGCAAGGTACCCAGACACCATTGCCTTGACCTTTGATCCAACTAATCAGTGGCTATCTTGTGTATACAACGACCACAGCATCTATGTTTGGGATGTGAGGGACCCCAAAAAAGTGGGGAAGGTGTACTCAGCTCTATATCACTCTTCCTGTGTCTGGAGTGTGGAGGTACGTGGGATGGGTTTGCAGAGAACACCAAGTACAGCCCTAGGTTCCTACCTCCCTGCTTTCCATGGCTTCCCTGACATAGACTCTGGAGCTTGAGTGTGAATGTTAGTGCTCATGCATCTCAGCCTTCTTCTTGTGTGTCTCTGCCTTATCCTGGGCTCAGGGAACTTGAACAAGTTACTAAACCTGACTAAGCCTCAGATTCCTTAACTGTAAAATGATGCACCAAATTTTCTCAATTGTTCTAACAATGAAATGAAATAATGTAATTGAGACATGATGGCACACAGGAGGAGCTGGGACCATGGGCTTTTTCTTACTGTGTGTGTATAACAGCAATATATTGTTTCTTTACTAAATGTCAGACAAATGGCCAAGTATTAGCATTCTGCCTTGGATTTCATTCCCCTTCCCATCTTCTTGAGTAGACAAAAATGCCCACAAAATAGAAGTCTAATTCTTTCCCTCTGTCCCTTCAGGTCTACCCTGAGATCAAGGACAGTAATCAGGCCTGTCTTCCCCCCAGTTCCTTTATTACTTGCTCATCAGACAACACCATCCGCCTGTGGAACACAGAGAGCTCTGGGGTACATGGCTCTACCCTGCACCGTAACATCCTCAGCAATGTGAGCCTCCCATTTCATACTTAGTGCCCATATGCTTATAGATTTTGACCTTGTTTTCAGGAACTGGCTCTCCCAATCATGATCAGCTTTTATTTGGCTGGACTCAATGAGCCAAGGGTTAATTTTACCCAGCATCCCTCTGTGCTTGCAGCCATCCTGCTGGGACTGCCTGAGCTGTCTCTTTTCACATTTTCCACCAGGATCTCATTAAGATCATCTATGTGGATGGGAACACACAGGCTTTGTTGGACACTGAGCTGCCTGGAGGAGACAAAGCTGATGGGTCCCTGATGGATCCCCGAGTAGGCATCCGTTCTGTGTGTATCAGCCCCAATGGACAACACCTAGCTTCTGGAGACCGCATGGGGACACTTAGGTAATGTCAAGTTCTGGGCTAGGTACTGCCTGCCTCTCATGGTGGCTGTGGTAGTTAGGTCCTCAAGGACAGTGCTTTAGGAGGGTGTGTCTCCCCTCAAAACCTTAGAAACAAAATATTTATTCCGTAAGATAGAAAGAATGAGCTTACAGTGGTGAGCTCAGAAAAAGCCATCTCAGACAAGAAGCATGACTATCAGCCGTGCATCAGCATGAGGAAGCCCAAGATACAGGGTTCTGAGAAGGACATAATATTGTTTCTGTGGCGTTTGTGCAAAAAAAAAAAAAAAAAAATGCATCTAACTCAGTTCACTCATGAGAGGCTCAAATGAGGTTCTTCAAAAATGTCAAGGTCATGGAAGGTGAGGACGGATGGAAAAAATATCACAGACTACAGGAAACTAAAGAGGACTGATAGTTAAATGCTATTTACACTTGTTAAGATCCTGGATCAAGTAAGGGCATGGGGAAAAACGACAACACATTAATAAGATACCTGCTTAATAGTACGTAAATGCCCTGGGTCTGACAATATGCTGCTGTTACAATGTTAGTTAGGGACTGGGCAAGGGAAATGTAGAACACCTGTGGTGTGTGAGGTTTTCTTTAAGCTTAAAAATATTTGTTTAAAGGTGTGGAGAGGGTGTAACAGAAGAAGAAGGTCTTTCCCCCTGCAGCCCGGTAATGACTTCTCTTATTTGTAGGGTACATGAATTGCAGTCCCTGAGTGAGATGCTGAAAGTAGAGGCCCACGATTCTGAGATCTTGTGCCTGGAGTACTCTAAGCCAGACACAGGTAAGGTCTAGCCCATGTCCCAGCAGGGTCTAGTTCTGACACAGCCCCTCCTGTCCTGATAATACCACCTTATACCTGCCTTGACTTCTGATAATCTTGGGTCCTGTATTCATTCAGATCATTTGGTCTTTGCAGGATTCTGTGTCCCTGTTCTGTGGTTCGTGTAGCTTTAGGGACATGAGGCTCTGTCCAGTAGGGTCTCTTTACCAGCCATCGGTAAGGCCGAGCTTAATGTGAGCTGATGAGGTTCTTCCAACTCCAGGTTTGAAACTGCTAGCATCAGCGAGCCGGGACCGTCTGATCCACGTGCTGGATGCTGGGCGGGAATATAGTCTACAGCAGACACTGGACGAGCATTCATCCTCCATCACTGCTGTCAAGTTTGCAGGTGAGAACTGGGCAATTGATGCTATACATCTCTCTACCTACCACTTCACTATACATCTGTGAGAAGAGCCTGCTGGGAAGGATTGGGAGGTATCCGGGAGTCATGAAGCTAGCTAGGTAGGAAGACAGGTGGAATATAGACTTTCAGACTAGGGGACCCTGAGCCAGACTGAGGGCTGAGGGGGGGAGCATGGGTTTTGTGGGATGCACTCTGTTTTGTTTGTTTGGTCCATCATGTAGAGTAGCTCCACTGGGGGAAATAAGGAAAGGCAGGGGAAATGCTGCCTTCGTATGGCGGAAGCAGCCTGGTCCCTGTCCCTATAGCCAGTGATGGACAAGTGCGAATGATCAGCTGTGGTGCAGACAAGAGCATTTATTTCCGAACTGCACAGAAGGTAAGGGTACTGGGTGTCCCCCAACAGGGCAGGGGTGGGAACAGGGTTCCAGGTTCCAGGAGGTGAAGGGAGATGTGAACCCTGTGACCTGGTGATGCATTTGGCTGTGGTCTGCCCATGCGCTCCCTATTGCAGTCTGGAGACGGAGTACAATTTACACGGACACACCATGTGGTACGGAAGACAACCCTCTATGACATGGATGTGGAGCCCAGCTGGAAGTATACGGCCATCGGCTGCCAAGACCGAAATATTCGGTGGGCATTCCCTTTTCAGACTAATTTACAAATTCATTTTTACTTTGTTTATTTTGTGGGGAGAGGATGTACACACATTCCACCATGAGCATGTGGGGGTCAGGACTACAGTCAGGAGTGGTTTTCTCTTACCAGGACATGGGTCCTGGAGATCAGACTTAAACCATCAGGCCTGGCAGCAAGTGCCTTTACCCTCAGCCATTTTGCTGGCCTCCACTTGTCAGACTTTGGGACCACATTCCTTTGTGCAGCTCAGCCCTCAAATCTGCCTTTTTGTCTAGGCTTTTGAGCCTCTTTGAGGCAGCAAAGTGCTCTACCTCACCTGAGAGAGTAGGCCCCAGTGTGAGAATGAGCTCCCAGGACAACTGGGAAGTGAGCGCTGCTGCTTGTTGCACTGTGCTCTGGTCGTCAGGCCACCGTGAACACATGCCTTCCTTTACAGGATCTTTAACATTAGCAGCGGGAAGCAGAAAAAGCTGTTTAAAGGGTCACAGGGTGAGGATGGCACTCTCATTAAGGTGAGTACCTCATTGGGACTAGCAGGGCACTGCTGCCTGCCGCTGGGCAGCTTGGGGGCGGTGCTCAGTGAAGAGGGGTGGCACTCCCCTACTCTTGCTGCTATGTCCCCAGGTGCAGACAGACCCCTCAGGGATCTACATTGCCACCAGCTGTTCCGATAAGAATCTCTCCATTTTTGACTTCTCCTCAGGCGAGTGTGTGGCCACCATGTTTGGTCACTCAGGTGAGTGTAACATCCAGCGCTCTGTTTGGAATTGCACTTTCTTCCCTTGTCTATTGCCACACCACAACTCCGCCCCTCTGCCCTGGGAGGGATCAACTGACTGAAGCAAGGGTAGAAAGCCCTGTGGCAAGAGGGGCAGTGTGGTTGGTACCTTTCCCTTCCCTCAGGTCCAGACTCAGAGCACAGATAATGAAGGTAGAACCTGACCCTCCCTCCCCTTCAGCCAATGCCTATCCCCACTGCTGGAGCAGGCAGGAACTTAGTTAGGTCTTCATGGCAGTTCATAGGCCATATATTTTACTCTTTACAGAGATTGTCACTGGCATGAAATTTAGTAATGATTGCAAACATCTCATCTCTGTTTCGGGGGACAGGTGAGCAGAAGTTAACTTCCCTAAGACAGATTCTTGTCTGTGCCACCCTGTCCCTCCTCTCACTTCCTTTCATGGTGTCTCTGGGAAAAGGTCTGAAGAGGGTGGTGGGGCCTGACTTGGCAGTGGAGGGTGGCTTGGATTGCCTTGCCAATTCATGGGAAGTAGGGATAAATGGTATTACTACCCCAGAGTCCTTCCCTGCCCCTCACCCGATGCTGTGGCTCCACTATAGCTGCATATTTGTCTGGCGTCTGAGCTCTGAGATGACCATCAGCATGAGGCAGCGCCTGGCTGAGTTGCGCCAGCGCCAGCGAGGGATCAAGCAGCAAGGACCAACTTCTCCCCAAAGGGCTCCTGGAGCCAAACAGTAAGTGGGCTAGAGATGAGCTCTGCTCACTGTTGTCCACACGGTGTGTGATCTCCCTGTGCCTCCTCATATAGACTGTGCTGTTCAGCAGCTCCTGTAATCCCAAGGCCTTCCTTCTCATGTGAAAGCCCATTGTTGACTTCTTGCCCAGGGAGTCTTCTCTTCTATGACCTTTCTTGTCTTGGACTAAGGCACCATGCTCCAGTGGTACCCCCTTCTGGACCAGCTCTTTCCTCAGACAGTGACAAGGAGGGAGAAGATGAGGGTACTGAAGAAGAAGAACTGCCAGCTCTGCCCATCCTTGGCAAGAGCACCAAGAAAGAACTAGGTTTGTGGCCGTTGGGTGTAAGGCAGACAGGCACTAGCTGGTGTGGTGGCTAAGCCCCATCTGGACCATGGGATAAAGAGGCTGGGTCATCACTGTGATCACATGAGGGACGGGGATGTTCTGGGCTCCTGGTTCCAGAGGTGGGAGGTAAGAAACATGCCGTCTGACTGCCTGTTTCTGTCTAGCCTCAGGCTCTAGTCCAGCCTTGCTCCGAAGCCTGTCTCACTGGGAAATGAGTCGGGTAAGTTGCCATCACTAAAATGTTGCTTACAAGATTATTAGATGTGAGGGAGTAGCAACAGAGCCCTTTGTGCCCTCATGAGGCATTTGGATACAGGACCTGCCCACATGCCCCATTCCGTTTTCCAAGGAAGGCCTTATCATTGAGGTCAAGCAGCTGGTTTAGTAGGGGATAAGGAAACATGAGTCTTTCCTTCTTGTATCAGATGAGGCTGCCTCCACTAGAGGAGGGGTCAACCTTCTCATCTGCCAGGAGCCTGGGAGAAATACCACTCAAGAGTAGCTTGGTTTTGTTTTGAGGCAGGGTCTTACTATGCAGCCCTGGCTGGCCTGAAACTCCTGGAGATCCCCAGGGCCTTAGCTCTGAGTGCTGAGAAGAAAGCCTTGCCACCACACTGCTAAAACCAAACCAAACCACAGCAATAACAAACAAGCAGCATGCAGTGAGGAGTAATGGTGTGAGTCACATGTTAGAGCAACAGCCCAGGGAAAGCAAGGTGAAACCTAGGGGACTATAGTTCTGAAGACTCCAATGAGGAAGTTAGTTCAGAACAGTAAGAGGGAGGCTACAGGAATACCTGTTGCTGAATAGCTATTTCAGAGTGCCAGAGAAGGAAAGACATTTTCAGCAAGCCCCAAAGCAGCCCAACCCAAACGTGTCCTAAGTTGGGCTTTTGAGTCTAACACTCTGTATTGTTGGTGGCAGCCTCATAGTGTGGTGGTGGTGGCGGTGGTGGTGGTGGTGGTGGTGGTGGTGATGATGTTGATGATGATGTTGATGATGATGTGCTCTCTGGCCACACCAGGGTTTCAGTCCCTCATTGTTGGTTTGATCTTAGTGCTGAGATGGGACTCTGGGTTCTGTTGGATATCTTCAGAGAATAGAATTATTTAGAGTCCTATCGTCCTATCTCTAGACTGTAAGATACCAGGTAAAGGTAGAAACTAAAGAGGTTCCTATTTTGAGGCCTAGAATGCAGCTCTGAGTATGCACTCTAGAGTCAACCTCGCCTGCAGGTCACTTAAGGTCCCACATGGGCTTGGACTAGTCACAGAAATCCTCTGTGCTTCTGTTCCCCTCATGTGTAAGACCTGGGATAATAATGCTACCCACTCTATAAAATGGTTGTAAAGATTAAATGAGCTGATACATAGAGTGTGACATTCATGCAAAATATATATATATATATATATATATATGTTTGTTGATAGTATGATTCTAATTATTACTCCTTTTTCACCACAATCACCAGGCACAAAAGACCATGGAGTTCCTGGACCCAGCTCCTGTAGCTAACACAGGACCTAAAAGAAGAGGGCGTTGGGCTCAGCCAGGTGTGGAGCTGAGTGTTCGCTCCATGCTGGACCTGCGACAGCTAGAGACTTTGGCCCCAAGCCCTCAAGGCCCCAACCAGGACTCAGTGGCTGTGTCTCCAGCTGGTCCTGGGAAGCATGGTCCACAGGCCCCTGAACTGTCATGTGCTAGCCAGGTGAGCTAGCTTTCTCCCAGCTCTCTAGAGATCTCAGGAAGCTTCAGGTAGCCTGGTGCTAACAGCTGAGGCCTGGGGGTCATCTGAAATGCAGTTGTAGTAGAGCTGGCTGGGCTGTATTGTGAGTCGGGTAGCCAGAGAGGTAAAGCTTTTGGATGACTCTTGGTGTTGAGTTGTGCAGGAGCTTGGCAGTCTGAGTGCCAATACAGCTCTTCCAGAAGTTTAATATTCCAGCTGGAGCCTAGCCTGGTTTCCTGCTTCCTGTCCCCAGAGCTACAGTATTCTACTTCCTCAGAACGGGTGTTCGCCAGTCCCTGCCAACTTCTACCTCCTTTCAACACTCTCTTCTCACACCAGCAATCCTCACAAGTACCCCTTTCTTTGTGTGTTTCCAGAATGAAAGGGCCCCTCGACTTCAGGCTTCCCAGCCCTGCTCCTGCCCCCACATTATCCAGTTGTTGTCTCAAGAGGAAGGTGTCTTTGCCCAAGATCTGGAGCCTGCACTCATTGAAGATGGTATTGTCTACCCGGAACCCAGTGACAGCCCTACCATGGATACCAGGCAAGGGTTGTGCCCTGGCCAGGACATGGGCTCTGCAGCCCTCGTTCTTCCTTTCTCTCTGAGTTTCCTCACTTGGGCAATGGTTGGCCTCCAGGCCACCTCCTTCCTAGCTGTGTTCACAGGCAGCTGACCCCTGCTCACTGTCCTTCCTTCCCTTTGTTGGCCTTCCTGGCAGTGCGTTTCAGGTACAGGCTCCAACCGGAGGATCCTTAGGAAGAGTGTACCCAGGCAGCAGGGGCTCAGAAAAGCACAGTCCTGACAGTGCATGCTCTGTGGATTACAGCAGCAGCCGCCTTTCCAGCCCTGAACACCCTAATGAAGGTAAGGCTGCACCATGAGGAAGGGACAACGGGGTGAAGGAGGGAAGGCAGACCTGTGACTGACAGGTTCAGTGTGATGCCTTTCCCCTCCCCCACATCCAGACTCTGAAAGCACAGAGCCCCTAAGTGTGGATGGCATCTCCTCAGACCTGGAAGAACCAGCCGAGGGTGATGAAGAAGAGGAAGAAGAGGGAGGCTGTGGGCTACAAGAAGGCAGCCCTCATACACCAGATCAGGAGCAGTTTCTAAAACAGCACTTTGATACTCTGGCCAATGGGGCTGCTCCAGGTGTGGTCAGTGGGCCAGCCTTCAGTCGCTACATCTGCCCTTCTCCCCTAGCTGAGAGGGAGGGCCCAGTAGGCAGTGCCTACAGTCCCTGTAGGACTTCTGACTCAGTTGATGGTCTCCGTGCCTCCTGCAGGGGGTCCAGCACGGGTCCTCGAAAGGACAGAGTCTCGGAGTATCTCATCACGATTCCTGCTGCAAGTGCAGACCTCCCCACTCAGGTACGGAGGTCCACATGGCTCTGCTGACCTGGTGCTCCTGCACCTGGCACAGCTTGTAGCCTTCCTCACATCTCTCCAGAAGGGGACTTTGTACTCCTGGGTTTGAAACAGGTGGTCACCCAAACCCTGTCTTGCTTTGTGCCTGTCCTCTCCTGGTGCATCTCTGTCTATGAGAGCATCTGGCCATCTGAGAGGAAGGAAAGCACTGAGCCTTCTCTGGGCCTCCTCCTGAACCCATTCTCCCTGTAGGGAACCATCCTTCTCCTCCTCAGGCTTGGCCCTGATGTCCAGACCTGACCAGGTATCACAGGTATCTGGTGAGCAGCTGAACGGCAGTGGTGCCACTCCTCCAGGAGCACCGCCAGAAATGGAACCCTCTTCTGGCAACTCTGGCCCCAGGCAGGTGGCTCCTGTGTTGTTGCCACGACGGCGTAACAACCTGGACAACAGCTGGGCCTCCAAGAAAATGACTGCAACCCGGCCTTTAGCTGGACTCCAGAAAGCCCAGTCTGTGCATAGTTTGGTACCACAGGGTGAGGAACCTGGTGGGTTCAACTATAGGCTGTGGGGAATATGAGACATGTATGTGGGCATGCTGGAAGAAGGTGGGCCTAGTGTGACCCTGGCATGTCACCATGCTTGCCACTGCATGTCCCTTAGTGATCATGCACAGGGGGAGAGTAGCAACTAGGAACTGAGCACTAGCATTTGCATGCCTTCCTCACCACCTGACCTGCATCTCTCCCTGTCTCTGATGCAGATGAGGTACCTTCATCACGTCTACTACTCTTCCGGGAGGCAGAGATCCAGGGCGGCTTTGGATCCCTGCCACAAGCTGATGGCTGCTCATCTCAGCCCCACTCCTACCAGAACCCCACCACCAGTTCTGTGGCCAAGCTAGTTCGTAGCATTTCTGTTGGAGAGAATCCGGGCCTGGCAGCTGAACCTCAAGCTCCTGCACCGATCCGAATCTCACCATTCAACAAACTAGCTCTGCCTAGCCGGGCTCACCTTGTCCTGGACATCCCCAAACCACTTCCTGACCGTCCTACTCTGACCACACTCTCACCTGTATCTAAGGGCCTGGCCCACAATGAAACAGAACAGTCAGGCCCTTCGGTGAGCCTAGGAAAGGCTCATACTACAGTTGAAAAGCACTCCTGTATAGGGGAGGGTACTACTCCTAAATCTAGGACAGAGTGCCAGGCTTATCCTGGCCCCAACTACCCCTGTGCCCAGCAACTGCCGGTCAGCAGCCTTCTCCAAGGCCCTACAAGCTTGCAGCCCCTGTCCCCTGAGAAGACTCGTAACCCCATGGAAAGCAGCAGGCCAGGGGCAGCCCTGAGCCAGGACTCAGGTGTGCACAGCTCCCCGGTCTCATTTTGACTCATCCTTTCTGTCTCTGTTGGCCACTTTCTGGCTCCATCCCATTTCTGTGTGCCTTGCCTTTGACGTTTTTGTCCTGTCTGCTCTTGTTTTGGTCCATAAGTCACACCCCTGATGGTGAGACACTCTTGCCACCCTTCATGATCTCCCCGTGACCCACTGAACACTTTAGTGTGTTCTCGATACTAGGGCTGGCTCTAGGGTTAGAGGTAGGGCTGGCTTTTCCTTCTAAACTTTGTTGTGGTGTTGGGGAAGGCGTTGGGAAAGGGTAAGGCAAGAGGCGGGGATTGTGGGTTGGTGGGGATTGTAGCCCTGCTCTGAGAGCCCTGGGTTGGGACGCCTGAAAAAGCTGGGCCTCACTGGTGTTTGTCCTTCAGAACTGGCCTTGAGCCTGCAGCAGTGTGAACAGCTTGTGGCAGAGCTCCAGGGGAACGTGCGACAGGCCGTGCAGCTCTACCACTTGGTGAGTACGGGGCAGCCACTGGTAGTTAGTGCTAGCTGCTTGACAGCTGAGTGCCTAGAACAGTAACAACACACTGGAGGGAGCACTCAAGAATATTCTGAGTGTAGTGAATGAGAGGGTCAGAAGCCAGGCCAGGCCTCTCAACCCCAGAATCTGTTGGTTATTTCTAGGTAAGAAACAGGGTTGTAGCATAGAACACCATATCATTCAAGAAAATCCCAATTCATGGCTGTTATCTTTTTTTTTTTTTAAATCCCAAAATGGTCTGAAGAAACCATTAGACGTAAGAAACAATGTGACTGTTACATTTGAAAGAGAGTTGATGGGAAAGTTGTGAAGAAGTAAATGGCTCCTCATCAGAGTGGCTCTGATCGTCCTGATCTTGTGTGTAGAGCTCCTAGGCAGTCCCTTCCACTGCACAGGCTAAGTGCTGGTAGAGCCCCCTTTTCTATATTCTATTGTCTGTTCTCCAACTCACTTTCAGTGTTCCTGTTGCAGGTGACCAGCTGTAAGACACCTTCAGCAGAGCAAAGTCACATCACCCGTCTCCTGAGAGACACCTTCTCTTCAGTGCGGCAGGAGCTAGAGGCTCTGGCTGGGGTTGTGCTGTCCAGCCCAGGTGGCAGCCCTGGAGCTGTGGGGGCTGAGCAAACTCAGGCCCTGTTGGAGCAGTACTCAGAGCTATTGCTTCGAGCTGTGGAGCAGCGTATGGAGCGCAGACTCTGAGATCCTGAAGCCTGTCCCAAGAAAAAATGCTCTCCATTCCAAACTGTAGCCCTGCTTCCACTCAAGCAAACCTTTGAGAATGTCCAGCGTGGAGAGCTGCGATCAGTGTTCAGAGGCGAAGCAGCTTTCCCAGCCGCCCTCATGGTGCCCTGTATTTATTAATTTATTTCCCTGACTGTTGCCTCACTTCCTTGGGACTCCTGCCTCTAAGGCCCATCCTGGAGCTCATAGCAGGGCAGGCCTTGAGTCTGTGTCATCTTGGTGCTGTGAGGGGTAGGAGGGCAGCCTGCCTCACCTGGGGACATAGGGAAGGACTGGCCTTCTCTTCTTAGAAGCCATTTGAAGTTATTTCAGGGATAAGCATACACAGGGTACTCTGGGGTAGAGATGAAAGGTAATGTGGCATTTAGTATCCTAAAGCCAACTGTAGACCTTTACCTCTACTCCCACACCAGCTGCACTCCCCTGCCTGCCAGAGCAGGGGTGGGTCCCCGTCCCCCCCCCAACTCCTGGCAGTGAGAAAGACAGCTGCCTGGCCTCCAGGGTATTCCCAGCCATCAGAAGACTTGATTGGTATCAGGACCTGAGCCCCACATTCCAATCCCATGTTCTCTACAAGAGAGCCCTAGCATTTTCTGCCTCCCTCCCTTTTCTCCCTTGTGGAGCTAGTTGTGGGATTTTGCTGCAGGACAGTAAAGCCCCTCTGCTGGGCAAACACAAAGCCTGGCCTACTATCCTCAGCCCCTTAGGCTTCCATGTTCTCTAACCCTGGTCTCCAGCGGACTGTTGAAGCTCCGGGGGAACACTTTCTCCCTACATCCTGGGCAATGCGCAATCAGAAACCTGTATTGGGAGTACCCTCATGGTTTACAGGGCACTGGCCCACCTTCCTAGAACCTTGGCCACACACACACACACACACACACACACACACACACACACACAGCCCGTATGCATAGTTGAGTGCTCACTGTTAGAACACTTGCCTGGCTGGTACGCACCTGGTTTCCTCACATTTTTGCCTCAGTGTCACTAGCCTGGATTAATTGGAACTCTAATCCAGAAACATAAACAGGAACAGATACTTAAATTCTGGAGTCGTGGTGTCCACAGCCAGGCTGACGGGAGATGGCCTCTAGGGCACCTGGCTCATGGAGGAGGCTCCTTTTCAAAGGCAATGCTGGGTGCCCAGAGATACTGGACACTGGAGACTGTGGAGAGGAGGCTCTGGGCAAGAGAGACACTGGAAAAGTGATAGCCGGACAGGTAGGTGGCAGAGGTAGGGATAGAATTAAGGTAATTGTTAGAGGGAAGAGAGAGAGGCTGTAGGCAGGAACAAGTGAGGTGGTGGCAGAATTGGAGTGAGTATGTCTTTGGGCCCTCCTTTCCTCTGCATCAGGTAAGGCAGAGTGACATTTCACCAGCTTTAGATGACAAAAACCTGTCAAAACCTCGAAGCCACTTCCAAGCTCTGAATGCAGACGCTAGAAGGAAACCAGGTTTTAATGGATGCTTAGCTTTGTTGGTTCAGCCTGAGTGTTGAGTACACACAAACCATGTATTCCCATTTTTCTACCACCCGCATAGCCAAAGTCCTACCCCAAAGAACTGTAGCAGCTGGAGGTAGGCCCGTTGGCAGTCTGAAGATTAGAAGTCGGCCCACTGCCCTGACCTCCACCAGGTTTTAGAGGTCTTCATGCCAGCCTGCCCTTCTAGAGAGCGCCACTACCCTGCATGGGTGGGGTCTTGTAGCTCGTGGCGCTTTTGTCTGTCTCCTTCTGCATGTCTGAGGCCACTGGCAACTGATGCCCACATCCAGATTTGTCCCATCCCAGTTTTGAAAGCCCCTTATTTATAACTTTTATACTGTGGCGCCTGTCTCCTCCCCGGCTGTACGGGGTGGGGCTGTTTTAACGTTTAGTTTGTACGGAAGTATGAAATTGTCAATAAATACAATCATTTGTTAACTGGCTAGCAAACTCTGAAAAAAGCGCCGCTTGTCGCACCTCCTAGGGGCGGAAGCGGGGGCGGGACTGCGGCCCTGGAGCGGAAATAGGGGCGGGGTCTCTTCTCGCGGGCGTCATGGCGGAGGCGGCTCTGGAGGCAGTGCGGAGGGCGTTGCGAGAGTTCCCGGCGGCGGCTCGCGGTGAGTGGACTCTCACAGGCTGCAGCGACCGCGCGAGGACAGCGCGGAGGGAGCCTGGGGCGCCGGGAACTCAAATTGTGTGTGCATGAGTGCCCGACCGGTGGCCACACATTTTCGTGTGTACCCTTCTCTAGCTGGCGGACAGTCCTCAGCTCACGATCGCACACCTTGCAGTTGTAATTTTCAAGACGGTAGTCATAGTGCCATTCTCAAAGCCGGCGGGGTGCCGAGTCCCTGTGCTCTGCATTGCTGTACTTTCGGTACGGAAGAGACTCACCTCAAATATCTCGGATGCTGGTGGATTCTAAGGAAAGAAGCAGTCGACTTCCCTCGATCATTCAGTCCTCCAAGCTTTGAGGATTGTAGGCAGCCGCCCAGTGGATCTTGGCAGTTTCTCTACTATGTGTTAACGTTTCTTCTTCCTCTGCTCCTCATTACCTCATCCTTAAACAAGTTGGAGAGATGGGTCAGTGGGTAGGTAAAGTGCTTAAGCACCTGATGACCTGAGTTCAGATCCCCAGCACCAAAGTAAAACACTGGGTGTGGTGATGGTGGATGTCTGACGGAGTTGCAGAGGTGGAAGGTAAAGACAGGAGGACCCCAGGGGCTCCCTGGCTAGCCAGCCTAGCAACTGCTGAGCTGAGGTCAGTGACTTTGTCTCAGAAAATAAAGTGGAGAATGGTAGACACCTAATGTCAACTGCCTCCACACATGTGTGCACAGGCACACACCACACATGCACACATGCACAAGAGCGTGTGTATACACACTCACAGGAGGAAGGGACAGGGAGCGATCGAGGACAATTTTGTCAGTTTACCAGTTGTGTCAGATTAGAGCAGTGATTCTCAACCTATGGGGTCGAGACCCCAGAGAGGTCGGATGTCAGTTATCCTAAATACCAGATATTTATGTTATGATTCATAACTAGTAAAATTACAGTTATAAAGTAGCAACCAAATAATGTTATGGCCTAGGATCACTGCAACATGAGGAACTGTATTAAAGGGCATTAGAGGACAGTTGCAGGGTCAGCGGAGCCCCCAGAGGGGGTGTGCCTTCCTTGTACAGGAAGCAGTGGGGACTGAGCTTGGAGCAGACTTTGTGTTCATGTTTATTTTTGCCAGTTAAATTCTTAACAGAATTGTGGGCCAAAGGAATTGTTTGGAGTTCATTTTGAAGCTTCAGGGGAGAAAAATACCCATCCTCTAAAGGAAATGGTGAGCAAATAAAACTGTCATGATTACAGAAAATCCAAAGGATGGAAAAGGGCAGTTTCAGGCCAGGTGATGGTGGGATATGCCTCTAATCCCAGCACTTGGGAGGCAGAAGCAGGAGTTTATCTGTGGTTTCCAGGCCAGCCTGGTCTACAGAGGGAGTTCCAGGACAGCCAGGGCTACACAGAGAAACCCTGTCTCAGAAAACCAAACCAAACAAACAAAAGGCTATCTCTACACATTTTAAACTCCAGGGTAGAGTAACGCAGAGCATGTAGGAGGTCCTGGGTTCAATCCCAAGCATTGTAAAACAGTCAGATCCCAAAGAGCAACTTGGTTGTCCTGAGCCCCGGTTTCCTTCTAAGATTTCTGCTGTGTGGGGTTGCTGTTCTTCCCTTCCATGCCTGCTGAGTAATTCTTATAGTCAAGGCAGTATGCATATGACCAGCTGTTTTCTTTGCAGTTTTCCTGGGCCTACCAATGACGTCCCATGTGGTTCCAATTTCCAATTTAAAGATATTTACTTTCTGACTGACTGCAAGACAGGATAGTCAGCATGGAGATGTAACTATGAGCTAGTGTGACCTCAGGGATAAAATGAATGCTTTTGGCAAGGGTTGCAGTAACTGCTGGTTGGGTTCAAAGCATTTTGGTCAGACATTAAGGTTGAAAACTAACAAAGCAAAGCACTGCTCTGGTACAAGCCAAGAGAGTGAGCATCTGGAACAGCCCAGCCAGAGTAGAGGACATGTGGTCAGGGTTAGGCATGAGACCAGAGCAAAGCAGACTGGGAAAAAAAGGGGGGGCGGGGCTTAGTCATGGAGCAACCTGAATTACATGCCAAGGTGGATGGAATTCTGTCAGGGATAACAGTGAGCTATCAAAGGATCCTTCACGAGGTATATGACAAGGTGAGATGGCAGCTCAGATGAGATATTCTTGAGAGGGAACAGGATTCCATCAGAAACACCAGTTTGTTCACTGGAGTGACCAGCCAGCCAGAATGTGGGGCACTTTCATTTGACTTTGGGCAATATTTGCTGAGCACCTACTGTGTGCTAATTTGCTGTTGTAGGGATGCATCAGGAAATATAACAATCACTCAAGCCTTGTGCTGTTTCTAGTCTACTGAGACAGACCAATAAAAAAAAAAAAAAATGGAAAAAATATACTGGGTCAGGTAATGATAAATCTGTGGAGAGAACCCAGGCAAGGAGATAAGGATTGTTTCTAATAAGTGACAGTTTAAAAAGGGATGCTCAGGAGAGGAAGCTCCGTCTGTGTGACATTGGACCCAGAGCCCTAGAGGGGAGGAAAAGAGTGAGACAAAGGGTAGAATCAACAGGACTTAGAGACACTCTGGCCCAGGGCAGGATTGAGATAAGGTAAAGAGAGAGAGAGAGAGAGAGAGAGAGACAGACAGACACAGACACACACTCAAACGGCCTTGAACTTGCTATGTAGCCGAGGGTGTGTTTGAACTGATGTTACCTTCCAGGTGATGGTTTTACAGATGTGAGCCACCACATCAGTTTAAGGGTTACACAGGATCATTTAATGTCTCCATAGGTGGCACAGTGCAAAAGTGTTAGCCCTAGGTGGCTAAAGATGCCGCTGCTATTCTGTGAGACCAGAGCTTGTTCCAGCCCCTACCTGTCTTCTAGTGTTGTCACTGGGCAGTTATCTCCCCAGATAGATAGATAAGCCATGAACTTGGTGAGATGAAGGAGTTGTCCTCTCAGCCACAGTGGCCGGCCCAGTGTGATTTCAGATGTTCAGTGATATCACCACTGGAGGGTATCTTAGGATTTTACTGCTGTGAAGAGACACCATAACCACCACAGTCCTTATAAAGGAAAACATTTAATTGCAGCTAGCTTACAGTTTCAGTTTAGTCCATTATAGTCATGATGGGGAAAGTGGCAGCCTAGAGATGGAGCTGAGGGTTCTACGTCTGGATCCACAAGACTGTGCCACACTGGCCAGACTTGAGCTTATAAAACATCAAAGCTCACCCCTAGTGACACAACAACACCCCCTTCCTCCAACAAGGCCATACCACCTAATAGTGCTACTCCCTATTGGCCAACTATTCACACACATGAGTCTGTGGGGCCATACCTATTTAAACCAACATGGTGTGGGAGAGGGGCCATCCCAGAGCCAGACCCACCCCAGTTAGCCTGTGGCCACCAGCTGAGTGGTGCAGGCCTCCTAGGTCAGCAGCAGCCTTGCTTAGGATGTCCATCGTAGAGGGTTTCAGACAGTGTGATGGAAGTTGGGTACCACTGGTTTCACACCTCTTCCCCCACCATTCCTTTCTTAAGACCTCAATGTACCCAGTGTTGTGCCCTACCTGGATGAGCCTCCGAGTCCACTCTGCTTCTACCGGGATTGGGTGTGCCCCAATAGGCCTTGCATTATCCGAAATGCTCTGCAGCACTGGCCAGCCCTTCACAAGTGGTCCCTCTCCTATTTAAGGTAAGGTGTTCCTTGGGAGGTGGGGTGGACCAGTGACAATTAGCAGCAGACTACAAACCGAGTGTTCATTTCTTCAGAGCCACGGTGGGCTCCACCGAGGTGAGTGTGGCTGTGACTCCAGATGGTTATGCGGATGCAGTGCGAGGGGACCGCTTTGTGATGCCTGCCGAGCGCCGCCTGCCCATAAGCCATGTGCTAGATGTGTTGGAGGGTCAGGCCCAGCACCCAGGAGTCCTCTATGTGCAGAAACAGTGTTCCAACCTGCCCACTGAGCTTCCCCAGCTTCTGTCTGACATTGAGTCCCATGTGCCCTGGGCCTCTGAGTCACTGGGTGCGTGGAGGGGGCAGGAGGCAGGGCATGGGGGTGAAGGGTGGGGATAGGGTTCAGCTTGCTTGTTTATTCTCTGCCTGTTCATTCTGTGGGGGCAGGTGCCACCTACCTGCCCACTCCAGGCAGAAACCCTGCAAGGGCTGCTGTGTCTGCCATCCAGGGGGACCTGCTCCCAGTGTCACCTTCTCCCAGTGTCACCTTCTCCCAGACTCCTTGGCACTCTTTGCTCCCACCCATATTTCCTCATAGCTGCCCCACACATGGGTGGTTCTCAGCCTGGTACTAACTCACTGTGTCTTACAGGAAAGATGCCTGATGCCGTGAACTTCTGGCTGGGTGACGCAGCAGCGGTGACATCCTGTAGGTGTGGAGACTCCTGAAGTGGGGAGGGGGTAGAGGAGCAAAGGGAAGATAGGTGGGCCCCAAAATGAGTACCTCAGAATTCTTTCCATATTGTGGGACTAGGACACCACAAAGAGTTTCTCCCGATGGCAGGAGCACTGGAGACAGGGAATACTGTACCTTTTAAATCCCTAGAAGCCTCTTCAAAAATCAGGTAGATCAGAGAGCAGGGGTCAAGGGGTAAAGCCTGTTGGGGATCCAGATGAAGGGGAGCCCACATCCAGTTTTTGTTGGCCAAGTTCTGTGATGCTTGCTAGAACCTTGGAATCTCCCCAAGTCTGCTGATCCTGTGTGGGCTTTTCCTTTCTCTGTAGGCTCTGCTGGGGTGTGGGGCTGAGGACAGTGTGGCCTGCTTTCCTCCCCTTAACTCCAGGCCTCCCATGTGTTGGCAGTGCACAAGGACCACTATGAGAATCTGTACTGTGTAGTCTCTGGCGAGAAACACTTCTTGTTACATCCACCCAGTGACCGGCCCTTCATCCCTTACAGTAGGTGACATGACCTAAAAGAAGCTGGTATCCACTGGTGAGGGAAGGGCAGCAAGAAGTCTCTGCCACAGGCCCCAGCCCTCTGGTCTCTGTATATAGGGACATTGTGCTGGTTGTGGTGGGGAATGCCTGACAGGCTGTTGGCTACTTGTCTCCCTGACCTTGCCTTCAGATCTCTACACACCAGCAACCTACCAGCTGACCGAAGAGGGCACTTTTAGGGTGGTGGACGAGGAAGCCATGGAGAAGGTGTCTGGCCTGTTCTTGGGCTCTGGGGAGTGGGCTCCAGGGAATAGGCACAAAGGGTCTGGGGAGGCGGCATCCCACTCTGAAAATCCCTAAGCTGTGATTCTTCAAGCCAAGAGGAGAGGGGACAGAGCTAGAGATCTTGGGGGCCTCAGAGCCTGCTCCTAGGCAGCTGCTGTGTTTCTAGGTACCCTGGATCCCGCTGGACCCCTTGGCTCCAGACCTGGCCCAGTACCCCAGTTACAGCCAGGCACGCGCCCTTCACTGCACAGTGCGGGCCGGCGAGCTGCTGTACCTGCCAGCTCTGTGGTTCCACCATGTCCAGCAGTCCCACGGCTGTATTGCTGGTAAGGAGCATCTAGGGCATCCAAGGGGCAGGCCTTGCCTTGTCACGGCCCAACAAGGTATCGGGTTGGGGTGGCTCTGGCTTAATCTCACGTCCAGGCCCCTCTCCTCTCCACAGTGAATTTCTGGTATGACATGGAGTATGACCTCAAGTACAGTTACTTTCAACTGATGGACTCCCTCACTAGGGCCACAGGCCTTGGCTGATGGGACCCTCACAGACACTGCAAAGGACAGCAGGGGTTGAGGGGGGTTATTTGATTCTAGAGGCAGCCTGGAGTTTGACTATGTACTGGCTGCTGCCTGTCTTCCTGCCTGTGTTGAGATCAGGCATTGAAGGAACTTGGAATATAATTGGAGGGCCAGGAAATGCCAGGCAGGTCTGGATGAACATGCCCAGGAAGTTGCCACACAGGTGACAAGGAAGCATGGGTCAGGTACAGCAGTGCCTCTCACCAGTGCCATGATCTTGGGTGAGTCACTACATGTTAGCATCAGTTCCTTGCCTGTAAAGTGGAGATAATAATGGCTCTGGCTCCCAGAGCTGTGGGAATAGACATGGGCCAACGAGTGGTCAATAAAAGGTGTCACTGATATCTACTTGTTCTCATGTTCCCTATCACAGTTGCCCTCCGTGGCCTGCTGAGGGCTTGAAGGTTCAAGGTGACCTTAATTGGGAGGCACAAGCCAGATCCACATCTGGGATGCTACCCACAGCAGTTGTGTTATAACTGGCTGGGTGGGACTCAGGGGCTGGGTGGGACTTGATTGGCTCAGGACCACCAGTGCTATCTCTAGCTTTGTCCCAGACTGTTTGCTTTTCCTCCCCCAGATCCAGGGAAGCTGTTGGGTCTGGAGCACTGAGGGTGACCCCTATTCTATAAATATAAACGGGAAGGGACAGGAACCATGTTCCTCCTGAGCTGTTCTCTGAGGAAAGAGTTGATCTCCACACCCAGACTCCTTTGTCACCCTGCTGAAGAGCAGGGAGAGCCCCTACCCCTGCATGCCAACCTATAGGCCTCATCCCTGGCCACCCAGCTCCAGGGGTGGAGGCAGCCTAGCTGTGGCTTTGAAGGGATGTTTTACGTGAAAGCCACACCCCTACAAAATTGTGATGGAGCCTGAGGTACTCTTCTGAGATTGCCCAGGGCTCCAGTTCAGACTGGGTATTCCTGTCGTACTGGCACTGGGAAAGGAGATTGCGAAAGGACGCACCGACGACATGATCCTCAGCCCCAGTGTTCACTGCTATTTTGGGGACCACTGTCTGCTGTCCTGTTCAACCTCTTACAGTGAGAGGAGAACCCCCTCCTCCCAATTAGGACTGGTTTGCTAACCCAGCTAGCAGCAACTGCAGAGAATGGACTTAAGGGAGCCTGTGGCCAACTCCAAGAGGTATCACTGACTCCAGCGTTAGCTTACGCTGTCTCACTTCCTGGGCAGGTGGCTGGGTCATCAGTGGGCGTGGGGCTTGGGTGGAGCAGAGGAGTCTGTGGGAGGGATCCAAGAGGAATGTGTGGCCAGTTGGCTCGCCTTGGCTCTGGGTTTAAAGCCGACAGTTGTTGGTCCTGTGTCCACTGCCCCATCATTCCTGTTCCTGTGGACTTGGTCTCATGGCTCTGGTAAGGCTCCATAGGGCACTGGGCTCCTATTTCTGATTTGGTTCCCCATCCAGGGCCTGGTGGCTACTGTTTCTAAAGGGAGCTGTGGGCTTCTCTTAAGTAAAGGGAGGGATACTTCTCAGCTTCGGGACCAGACAGAGTGGAAGCCAGAACTGGGATGGAGGTCTGTCCTGAGAGTGGGTTCCAGGCAGAACTCTGTAGACGTGAACCCTTAGAACTCTGAGGATCTTATCTGCTGTTCTGGGAGCCCTAGAAAGAAGTAGCTGCTCCATGCTTCTGACTTGGATGCTTGGCATGTGGGAGCCCCAGGGGTGCCTCAGAGATGAACTGCCTCAGCTCTGCTCCTGACCACTGGAGCTCCCTGAACTTGACCACTGGCACCTTTCCAGAGATCTGGCTGAAAACCAAAAGGAAGGGCCAGGTGGCACAGACATCCTCTACCCTAACACACTGCCAAGTGTCCACATCTCCAAAAACAGGGGAGTTGGAAGGAGCTCTGGAGAAGCCCATCAGATCTGGGGGATGCCAGTGTGTGGGTGGTCTGGGCTGAGAGCTTCTATCCCAGCCCTGCAGAATCCATTTCTAGGATGGGGTAGATGGCGTGGATTTCAGCTCACTCATTATGCCTAAGCCCCAGTGTAATCCTTCCTGTCCCTGGAAAGATTATAGTCCCTGACATCTCAGATCAGCCCTAAAGCCTCTTAGTAGGAGTAGAGTGGGGTGGTGAGGCAGGGCGATAAAAAGACAAAGGGTACCATACCGAGAAATAGTGTGTGACACCAACAAACTAGCTTGCCTGTGTTCTGAGCCAAGTCTCAGGAGAGTGGCCTGTTTCCTCTCAGGGTTGGCCATAGCTCCCTTCATAGGATATGTGACAAGTAAATGTATGCTGAGCCCTTGGTGTGGAGCTGGCACAGCGTTATATAATTATGGGAAGGTGTCATGTAGACACAGTATCTTGTGTCATTCTGATGGATACAGGTGGATCTGGTCCTTTTGGTAGAGAGTTAAGCCTTAAGAGTTTGTCCCAACCTCCCCGGTGGCCCTGTCACATTTGACCCCATCTACCTATAGCAAACCTTACCGGTCTACATGCAGGCAAAGGTGCCGGAGACATGCCTGCTCACTGTACGCGTCCTCCACGCCAATGGCTTGCCTTCTAAGGACCTAGGTAAGCAGTGTGTGTCCCTGGCCCTTAGCTAAGCAGACAGCAGGTGGGCTGCTTCGAAGTAGTTAAGTACCAGTGGGAGGGTCTCCATGGAAGGCTGGGCTGGTCTTGCAGATGGCTGCTGGAGAGAAGATCCTAAAAGTGGCAGAGGGTTCAGCCCTATGGATGGAAGTCTCAGGAAGAAGGAAGTGAACTCAGTGGCAGCCTGGGAAAGTTCTTGATCATACCAGACACATGTTCCTCCTTCCTGCAGTAACATCCTCTGACTGCTATGTGACTCTGAACCTGCCCACGGCCTCCAGCCACACGCTTCAGACACGCACAGTCAAGAACAGCCGAAACCCTGTTTGGAATCAGAACTTCCACTTCCGGATCCATAGGCAGCTCAAGGTGGACCAGACATCAAGTCTGACCCTGTCCTTGTCCCCGTGCTCCATTGCCATTCCCTGCCCGGTTCACCTCCCACCCATCTATCTCATTCCTATAGCTGCCTCTCTTTGTGTCTCTTCCAGAATGTTATAGAACTGAAAGTCTTTGACCAAGATCTGATGACCAAAGATGATCCAGTGTTGTCAGTGCTGTTTGACATGGGGACCCTGCAAGTTGGGACTCAGCGCCAGAGCTTCTCATTGAACACTCAGGTAAAGCTCAGGAAAGTAGGGGTCCCAAGTTCTGGGGATGGAGCTTTGGAGGCTCCCTTGTGCCAGGGAGAGGCCCAGGGATCCCAAGTGCCTTTTCACCAAGGAGCAGTCCTGTCTCCAACTTCTCACCTGGTCAGAAGCACAGCTTTCTGTGAGCAGTCCAGGGAGTGTAGACAGAGTGACCTGGACAGTTGCCCTTCCCCACTACTAAGGCCTCAGTAGCCTCCCTGCCCTTCTGGTTTGCCAGTCCCTCTGACTTGCTTCTCTTTCCAGGAGGATGGCCGCTTGGAAGTTGAGTTTCGGCTACAGCCTCTGTAAGTTGGTCTTGGGGTTGGGGGAGGTTGGTGAGTGGCAGTGGAGAGTTCCCTTCTGGGAGGGGCAGTGCCAGCTCACCAAGGCTGGTACCCCTCCCTGGTAGAGGAGGAGTGCAGAGAGTCACTGGGGCCTCTTTCCAGGACAGACTGTGAGGAACATCTCATCAGCAATGGTATCCTGGTGGTGAGTGAGGAACTCAGAGCTCTCTCTAGTAGCTCATCTCTCATGCTGTCTGCTGTTCTCCTAGGCCTGATGTAGGTCCACACAGTCTGGGGCTTGTAGGCTGAGTTGGGGGCCTTGGTATGCATGTTCTCCAAGAGAGTACATCTCAAACAAATGCTTAGTGACTAAGGGTGATGAAAAAATGTTCTGGGAACAGGGACTAGGAGCCCACAATGTACAGTCCCAGAGATGGGGTGCAGCTTGTGTCTAAGGGGATCTCTTGACCATAGGCCCAGGAGCTCTCCTGCTTGCATGTTGAATTGAAGAAGACAGGAGACCCAAAGAGTGAGTTCTATCCTCCTTAGGTAGCCCTGCCAACCTTCTTCCTGTCTCCCCTCCTTTTCTGGGGGGTAAGCTTGTTATACTGGCTGCTTTCGGGTCCCAAAGGCAGGGCCAAAGATTGGGAGGCAAGTTCATGCTGGGACTCC
Source organism: Rhynchomys soricoides (assembly GCA_019843965.1). Classification (NCBI taxonomy): domain Eukaryota; kingdom Metazoa; phylum Chordata; class Mammalia; order Rodentia; family Muridae; genus Rhynchomys; species Rhynchomys soricoides. Next base: position 7,947,099 of record JADRCH010000088.1, read on the forward strand.
CCTGGGCTCCATCTCTCCATCTGGACCATGTCAGAGATGGATTTCCCTGTAGACTTGACAAGGCATTCCATGGACAGATCCCATCCTGAGTTTTGGTTCTGGTTCCTGTTTCTAGGGTCAGAGCGCAAAGTTCAACTTGTGGTTGCCGGGGCCTGTGAGGGCCCACAGGATGCCTCTGCGGGCACTGGGTCTTTCCATTTCCATTATCCAGCCTGCTGGGAGCAAGATCTGAATGTTCATCTGCAGGTGGTGTGCCTTGCTCCTGGGACCCTAGAACTACCGCCTCTCTTCTCTCAGCCTGAGCCGTGCTCCTCCTGCTCCTCCCCCTTGCACTTCTACTGTCGGTCAGGTCCCATGGGTTAATTAGCCTTTGTTCCCTTCCCTACTGTTCTTCTGTCCCTGCCACAGGGAGTTGGTGGGGTCTTAGCAGAGAAAGGAGGAGTAATGACTGGAGGGGTCCTTTCTCTGTGTTGCTAAGGATGACCCCCATGAGCAGCTGAAGGTGCCACTCCGAACTCTACCTTCTTCGCAGCTGGTGAGACTCGTCTTCCCCACGTCCCAGGTACTAGTCATCTAGAGAAGCTGGGTTCTGGTACAGGGCTGCTGCTGGCACTGGTGTGGCCTTGAAGCAATCAGCCTCCTTCAGGCCATGCCTGAGGTGATCAGTGGGTGCAGGGGTGGACCCTGTGAAAGTACTAGGGGCCCAAGGGTTCATGGGGATGTTCTGGGGTACAGTGGGGTGGAAGTGCCCAGCCTTTCTCATCACGGTACTCATGGTTTCCAGGAGCCACTGATGAGGTTGGAACTCAAGAAAGAAGAAGGGTAAGAACCTGTCTGAGGAATGGGAGGGCAGAGTAGCACCCAGTCAGGGCAGTCAGTCAGGCCAGGAGGATGAGGGGGAGAGGGAGATGCAGCACCTCCTGGGTACATAGGGCTTTGCATCAGGAGGAGGCTTCAGCGTGGACAGGCTGTTCTTAATGTCCCCACTTGGATTTGCTACAGTATGTGTGGGACCTGCCCAGTATGCCATCCTGGGAAACTCAAGATCAGTGTCTTATCTAGATAAGCAGGCAGGGAGGTGAGGACAATGCCAGAGGCTGAGGCAGAGCAAGGACACCAAGAAGAAGGGGGAGGTATGCTTCTTGGCATACTGTTGAGGAGGGACCTTAAATGCCCTTCAGAAGAAGAGTTGCCATCTTTGGAGAGTGGCTCTTCATCACAAATATGTGGAGGCAGTGGCCTTCTCTGCCCTGTGTCATTTTTGGAGATGTGGGTGAGGGAGAGATTTGACTTGGAGATGGAGCTCAGCCCTGGAACCTGGATGCACTCAGTCCCAAAGTCTGCTTTACCACAATCACATGTGTATGTGTGGTTCTGTGTTCTCCTCCCCCCCACCCCACTCCACAGCAAGTGGTGGAGAGGACTGAGAAGGGAGTAGAGAGAGCAAGGTTCTGGCTGGTGAAGCCAACCAGTTTCTTTTTCTGTAACAGTTTCTGGGTCTCTTCTTCTCCCCAGACCAAAAGAGCTGGCTGTGCGGCTGGGCTGTGAGCCCTGCCCTGAGGAGCAGGCCTTCCTAAGCAAGAGGAAGCAGGTGGTGGCTGCCGCCCTGAAAAAGGCCTTACAGCTGGACCAAGACCTGCAGGAGGACGAGGTCTGAGGGTTGAGCACAGCTAGGTGGAGTGTTTGTCAGGCCTGCTGGGGCCCGGGGCTCAGTGCCGGGATAGTTGTGTAAGCTGAAGCTGGTGCCCACTCAGGCTTGTCACTGGCAAGCCCTGCTGCCCTGTTCCTCTTCCTCAATATTGTCAGAGTGATACACGAGGCCCCTGCTGCTCACAGATGGGAGTTTCCCCATAGGCTGACCTGCCTTCCCTGTTTCTTGGTCCCCCCACCTGACTGATGAGTAAGGTAGACTCGCTAGTATGGGGAGGGTCTCTCAGCTCAGACCAGCCTCAGCTGTCTCCTAGGGGAATAAATTCCAGCACCGGACAGCAGGACCTTTGGGAGACTTTTGAAGGAGCCTTGGGGGCTTCCAGAAAGTGAAGCTTATGGGCTGCCAATAAGCAATAAAGCCTGGCTCTTGTTAGGCTGTTCTTCCTGGAGCCCTGATGTTTGAAACAGTGAGACCTTTGGAAGGCTGCTTCTGACCAGATCCTCAACAGGGGTTACTCAGGGCTGGTCCCAAGATTCAGTCACATGTTGACTGACTGGCCCCTGATTGTCATGCTCTCTTCCCATGTAGCTTTCTCCATCCCTCAGGCCTTTTTGAACCTGGCTTTCCTCTTCCAGATCCCCGTGATTGCTGTGATGGCCACTGGTGGTGGGATCCGGGCGATGACTTCTTTATATGGGCAGCTGGCCGGCCTGAAGGAGCTTGGCCTTCTGGACTGCATCTCCTATATCACTGGGGCTTCAGGATCCACCTGGTGAGTTGGTTGTGAGCTGAGTGCTGGAGGCTGCTGTTGGCTGGTGAGATCAGGGGAGGGAATATAGTAGAAAGGAATTCCTAAGCCCCATGGGCCCCTGAGCAAACAGCATGGACTGAGAACAATGCTCACAGTAGGGCACAGTGTGCTCCCGGGAACAAGAAGGTGCTGGCCAGATAAGGGCCTTTGGTGATGACATTCCCCAGCTCCTAAGCTTTTCCTTTCCTCAGGGCATTGGCCAACCTCTATGAGGACCCAGAGTGGTCTCAGAAGGACCTAGCAGGGCCCACTGAGTTGCTGAAGACCCAGGTAACAAAGAGCAAGCTGGGTGCATTGGCCCCCAGCCAGCTTTGGCGGTACCAGCAAGAGCTGGCTGAGCGTGCACGCCTGGGCTACCCGACCTGCTTCACCAACTTGTGGGCCCTCATTAATGAGGCCTTGCTGCATGACAAGGTAGGGAGAGGGATGGGCCCCAGGTTGGTAAAGCTAAGGCAAAGCCATCTGGAGGTGTGCCCTTCCCTGGGTAACGTGGGAACGACTCCCAGCATCAGGAAGCTGTGGGCTTAGGCTGAGCTCTTTCCCTCAGCCCCATGAAAACAAACTCTCAGATCAACGAAAGGCCCTGAGTCGAGGCCAGAACCCTCTGCCTATCTACTGTGCCCTCAACAGCAAGGAGCAGGGCCTGAGTACCTTTGAATTTGGGGGTGAGTGGCTTCAGAACTGGGGCCTGTACTCTTGTGGGTGGTAGAGTACAGTGTAATTAGTCCTGTGTATAAGAGGTGAATCTGATGCCCCCTTCTCCTGGTCCAAGTACCAGCTCTTATACCCGTGGGAGTGGAAGAGATGCCTTAGTCCTATGCCTATAACAAGGCCTGAGAGCCTCAGACTACCCTGAAATAAAGTCCCTGGCCCTCACGGCTGAGGTGTATTGTCTTCACAGAATGGTGCGAATTCTCTCCCTATGAAGTCGGCTTCCCCAAGTATGGAGCCTTCATCCCTTCTGAGCTCTTTGGCTCTGAGTTTTTCATGGGGCGGCTGGTGAAGCAGCTCCCTGAGTCCCGCATCTGCTTCCTGGAAGGTGAGAAAGGCCCTCACCTTTTGCCTCAGCCAGAGAGAGGGAGGTTCAGCTGAACAGTTGGGGACTTTTCACTGCTTGCCCCTTTCTCAGGTATCTGGAGCAATCTGTTTGCAGCCAGCCTCCAAGACAGCTTGTACTGGTCCTCTGAACCCAGTCAGTTCTGGGACCGCTGGGCCCAGGATCAGGCCAACCTGGGTAGGTGCTTGGGCTTTTCTGTAGGAGAGAGATGGGCAGCCAGTTGGGAGTGTCTGAGGCATGTGGACCTCAACTGCTTCCCTTCCAGGGTCACCACAGGAATTGGGATAAAGGATCAGAGGCCTCCTTTTCCTAAGGTCACCCTTGTCACCTCTCCCCTTCTCTCACCCGTGCAGACAAAGAGCAGGTCCCCCATCTGAAGATAACAGAACCACCGACAACAGCTGGCAGGATTGCTGAGCTCTTCACTGACCTCCTGACAAAGCGTCCCCTTGCCCAGGCCACCCATAACTTCATGCGCGGCCTCCATTTCCATAAGGACTATTTCTACCACCCTCACTTCTCCACCTGGAAAGGTATCTGCTGCTGTGCTCAGTCCAGGCTCTCCAGTTCCCTTAGCCTTAGGACACATGTGCTGCTTTGGCAGGCTGGTGGGGTCCAGGGACAGTCTCCGTGGGTCTGAACTCCCAAACCTTTGCAGCTTCCAAACTGGACTGTCTCCCCAACCAGCTGACACCCGCCGAACCCCACCTCTGCCTCCTAGATGTTGGCTATTTCATCAATACTAGCTGCCCACCCCTCCTGCAGCCAACACGGGATGTGGACCTCATCTTGTCACTGGACTACAACCTCTACGGAGCCTTTCAGGTGGCAGGGGTGGTGGGCCACGTAGGCTGCCTTCTCTTCGGGGCCCCTGATGGGATCTGCTCTAGGGTCGAGTATCTGGCCCAGGTTACATTAGTGGGTGCAAAAGTGGCACCGTGTGCCATGGATGCTGGATTCTGTTAGCCCCTACTGGGAAGTTAACTCTGCTCTGGGAGTGGGGAGCTGAGTACCCAGTCTGTTCATCTGTCTTGTACCATGGTTCTCTTTGCTGTGCCTGAACCCTGCAGAGGTCCTGGTATACCTGCTGTTTCTATATTGCTCTAGCGAGGAGTTTGACTCCTGCTGTCAGAGGGCTGTTGGCCACCAACTCAGGAGAGCCTGGGACTCCAGGTCCACTGGAGTCTCCAAGTCGGTGTTTGAGCACCAGGTCCCGTGCATCTTAGTGAATGGCCTTCACTAAGTCAGCCTTGTATCGCACTCACTGGGAAGGCCTTTAATTCCCTCTCTCCCTTCCCAGCAGCAGCTGCAGCTTGTGAGCCAGTTCTGCCAGGAGCAGGGCATCCCTTTCCCATCCATCTCACCCAGCCCTGAGGAGCAGCGCCAGCCTCAGGAGTGCCATATGTTCTGTGACCCAGCCCAGCCTGAAGCCCCAGCTGTGCTGCACTTCCCTTTGGTCAATGACTCCTTCCAAGACCACTCAGCCCCTGGTGAGCCTTGGTCACTTCTCTTCCAGCCTTGCCTCAGTACAGGTGACCCCAGGCCTCCTGCCCAAACTGCCCTCTTCCCACAGGGGTGCCACGGACATCGGAGGAGAAGGCAGCTGGGGAGGTGAATCTGTCTTCTTCCGACTCCCCATACCACTACACAAAGGTGACCTACAGCCAGGAAGATGTGGACAAGCTGTTACGGCTGACTCATTACAACATCTGCAACAACCAGGATCGCTTGCTGGAGGCCATGCACCAGGCCGTGCAGCGGCGGCGGAGAAGGCGCAAACAGTTTAGGCCGGAGTGACAGCTGAGGTACCCTGGCTGGGCTCCCACCTGGGTCACTCTTGATCTTCAACTCCTTCCCCTTCTGCTCTGAGTTCAAGACCAGCATCACCAAGTGCTCCAGATACTCTGGAGACTCTGATATCCAGGCACAGCTCCACAAAGATGTGTGTCTGGGACCTCCACAGGTGACACTAACCTGTCAGCAGCCCTGTCACAGAGTCTAGGCTGGAAGCTGCAAGCAGAGGTGCTATGGCTGTCATTCATGGATGGACTTGGGGCAGTGTTGGCTGCATAACGGGACACTGTGACATGGAACACTTTACATGCTCTTATAAACGGGAGGCGCTTGTGGCGCCGTCCCAAGACTATCTGCTGTACTAGACTGTTAGTTCCAAGAGGCCACTAGCATGGAAGTTCCGGTCCTGTCACAGGTTGTCATCTTTGCCCAGAGATCTTGCAATGAAGCCATGGTCCATCTCAGGCATAGCCAGTGACACATGACATCAGAGTTGCTTATCCTCTTACAGGAGCTGTGCTCTCCACACTGGTCCTGAGCAGCCATGGGAAGGTAACTTTGGGCCAGTCGTCAAATGGCTCCCAGGATGTTTCCACTGGTAGCCCCAAGGCTGGTAGCCCCAAGGGTTGGTGTTGGCTCAGGGTTCGTTTTAAGGTTTAGACCTGTTGGAAGAACAGAGATTAGGAACCAAACACCACAGAATCCTCCCTAAACATGGTGTCTTGCCCTCCCCCTCCCTAGAACATCCCACCTGCACCTAGCTTAGGTGTGATGAGCAGGGTGTAACAACTTTCATTCTCATGATCCAGCAAGCTCGTCAGCCAGGCAAGTGTTTGTCCCGGCACCACCAGCAGCCATTATGAGCTGGGCCTGGTGGCATAGGCCTCTAATCCCAGCTATTCAGGAGAATGAGTCAGTAAGAGTACAAGTTCAAAGCTAGCCTGGGCTACAAGACTGAGTTCAAGGCCATAATTTACCTGTAAAGTAAAAGATAGCTAAAGGGGGGGGGGGGTCTGAAGAGATGGCTCAGGGGTTAAGAGCACTGACTGCTCTTCCAAAGGTCCTGAGTTCAATTCCCAGCAACCACGTGGTGGCTCACAACCATCTGTGAGGGATCTGATGCCCTCTCTGGTGTGTCTGAAGACAGCTACAGTGTGCTCACATGCATGAAATAAATAAATCTTAAAAGGATATATCTCAGTGGTAAAGCACATGCACTCAGTTCACTCCCAGGACCACCAGAAGCGGATGTGTCTAGTACAAGTCCTGTTCCTTTGTCTATACATCAGAATCAGGCTGGAGCTCAGGAGGCTTGCAAGAGAGAGGGAGGCAATGCCAGAGACCACAGCCATGGCTGTCACCTGTTACATGAGAGCCTTCGGGCACACGGCTGTGCATCAGTCTAGATGTATATGAAAGTCATAGGACCTGGAGACCCGTGGGGGACGTGTTCACATCCTCTTCTGTATGCCCCAAGCGCCCCAATTCTTAGAGGCTCTGAAGCCCCTTGGCTCAGAGATAGGAAAGGCGTGGTGAGATAGCTAAGCATAAAGCCAGGGTCCACAAGAGCCTGAGGATGCCAGGGAGCCTGTGTTCAATCTGCCTAATCCCTTTATACTTCTTGCCATTGGCCTGGACATGCTGACACCTTGACCCTGTATCCCCCTGGGATCAGGGACAGAGAGAGCAGAGGAGCTGTCTCAGATGTCTCAGAGAGCAAGGAAAAGAGGTTTGAGAGTGAGGACTTGGGGCAGACAATCCAAGGAGCATCCACTGGTGTGCAGAGTGGACACCCAGAGAGACTTGACTGGGGGATGGCCAGAGCAGTAACAGCATGTGGAGTTTTTTGGGGGTAGGACCTGTTACCAGCAAGGGCTCCCCAGATGTAGAAGGTGGGGAGATGAGGGAGAAGGTGGAGCAAGCCCCTGTGGTAGCATGTTTCTGAAGTCTCTAGGGAAAGGGAGACTGTGCCTGCATTCTGCTGTCACCTCAGTGCAGGTGTGATGGCTTCCAGCTTTCTGAGGGATGGGAGCAAGGTTTCTCGTGTGGGGCCTCACCAATCCACTCAGCAGAGTGGGCCTTGGGTCCTGGCATCTCAGGATTAAGAGGAGAACCCACTCTGTGGGGCAGTGATCTGGCAGGCAGTCTGGCACACCGGTTGAGCAAACTCTGGGAGACCCCACAAAGTGATTTGCAAGGGACCGGAAATGTTATGCCAAACTCCCAGGAGGCTTTTTGGCTCCAGCCATGGTCACAGATCACATATCATGCTCTGGTAGAGGCGTGGCCGCACAGCCCCAAGCCGTCCCCATGTTAGAGACACCTAGAGGCTTAGCCACGCCTCTTCCCAGTTACTATATCCTCTCTGGGAGAGGGGGGAGGTACAGTTCCATCCATGCCACTTCCCACATGATGAAAATAAACCTCTTAGAATTATGGACTGTCTCTTCATCTGGACCCGCCCTGGGAAGCGAGGGATCCGGCCCTCGATTAACTGTGGCTAATCTCTCGACGAGGGAATCCCCACTTCTAGACAGCACCCATTTACCCAAGCCTAAGCAGCTAGCCCGGCACTCAAAGCAGCTGAGACCTGGGCCCAGGAAGGAACCCCAGCTGTGCTTCGGCTAACACGTCTGCGGCACCCTGCAGCGACTGCGGTGCTCTGGGCTAGAGAACCCAGGGAGACGGCTGCCTCGAGTTCCCTGGGAATGGCCCACACCCATGGGCAAGGCCCACAGAGGCTTCGCACAGCCCCCAACCTGCCCACCGGACTGGGTGGGAAGATGCACGGCCACTTTCCACATGTCTGCTGTCCCGCCCAGAGCCGCGGCGCCCTGGGACAGACACATGGAGCTTCGTTCCACAGCACCAGGGTTGTTCCCAACACCAGTCCAGCAATATCCCACTTGAACACAGCATCCTTGCTCTCAGCTGGGAACCTGGCCTTGGGTTCTAGGCTCTGTAGAACCAGAGGATGAAGTTCATGCTTCCTAAGACACCTTCCTAGAAGCTGTGTCCCTGTCCCAGGGACTAAGGGGCATGTGGAGTCAGCCCTTGTCTGCCTTTCTACTCTGGTGCTCAGTGTGGCTGAGCACCCAGCACTCTCAAGCTGACTCCTTGAGAGCTCCCCACTGACACCCCAGTTCAGGGAGGTGGGGACATTCAGGGTCCCTTTGGGATTCTGAAAAAAAGGTGAGAACAAGGGGAGGTGATAACAGTGAGGGAGGGAGCTGGGACCAAGGGGCAGGGAGGAACCCCTGGTCCCCCCCATCACTCCGCAGAGAACCCAGCAGACTCATGAGGAAGGCACAAGTGGCAAAGGGTATGTTCTGTACATTCTTCCTGCTAATGGGCCTGGGCTTGGCCGCAGTCCAGACCAATCAAGAGCTAGCATTTGCAGTTACCAGCCTATGAGTCCAAAAAGGAACACACACAGTCCCTGGCAGGAAGGGATGGGGACGGAGGTAGGGGTCAGTACAGACTCCAAAGGGAACAGGACAAGACAATCTTTACCTCTGCTACTAATTACCTATGTCTGGCAGAGTTTTTAAGCCACTCAGAATTTTAAGTTCTTTGAGTAAAACAGCAAGTTCCACTTTCTAGACATTAGAGATGTTGGCTGTGAAAGCCCATAGCTTCATAAGATACAAGTAACACTGGGAACCTAGGGCCCTAAGCATCTCCTCCTTCCTTCCCCTATAGCCCACCTGCCATGCTACCCAAGGCTAGCTGCCAGCCTGCAGCCTGCTTTTCAGACAGTACTGCAAACAGACCTCAGTTCTGCTCAGCCTACCTTCTAAACTGGCCCCAGCCAAGCTTGCTGTCTTCCCACTCAGGACCTCTGCCTGCAGCCCCAGCCAAGCTTGCTGTTGGGCCAGGCCTACAAGCCTCACCTTGGGAAGAAAGTCTGATTTCTGTCTTCCAGCCTCTCACATTTAGTTTCCTCAGGTACATGGGGGGACACGTAAGCCAGCTCCTGGGGAGAGATGAGGTGCTGGGATCACAGGGGCCCCCAGATTTTCCCTGTGGGAGCTACCTTTTTTCTGCCTGAGATGCTTCTAATTGCCAGAGGTCTCTTACCCCAATGTCACTTGGCACTTCTGCCTTCCTCATATCTGAGAACAGGCCGGAGGCTCCCCTTGTCAAGATTCCATGGCTGCTGGTCCAGAAGCTGGTACTGGGCTGTGGGGAAGACAGGGAAAAGGGCCCCAGGCCAGGCCTCAGACCCTTCCAGGAAAAGTACTGCCCACAATCATCATAGGGAAGAGGGAACAAGGGTGGGCTCAGACAGGGCAACCAAGAGGGTAGGGAGTTCTTGACAGGGCAACCAAAGCAGGTACGGGTAAGCCCCTTCTTTCCCCCTTTCCTCTTCTGTGGATAGAAACTATAGCTTTCTCTGAGTCCCCCCCAGGAAGTTATGCAGGAGTCTACCAGGAGTCATAGTGCCAGGCCCAGATGGTTGCTGAATATGGGATTGCCTGCAGTCAGAGCTAGCACAAACCTGCCTCCCTTCTGTGGGAGGCTTCTGGTTAAATTCCACAGACACCTCCATGACATGAGCACCCTTTGCCTCCTGAAAATACAAGATGGGGGTCCAGATATCAGGCCCAGCACAGTCAAGAAGGGATACACCTACTCCTCATTCCTAACAGTCCCCCAGCACTCCTGACCCCTGTGCCTGCTCCAGAGTATGGACCCTGGACACCTGTGACCTGGCTACATGCTCCAGGGAGATAATGGTAGTCTGGTGGGGACACCAGGCTACAGTTCCTTTATCTCAGCCAGATGTGCAACTAACCCCTAGTGTTCAAACATGAGTGCTTCCCCCCCATTCTCTCCCACTCCAAGAGTGCTAGTCCCTTCTGTGATTATGCTTCAGCTCTGAGATCATCCCTCCTCACTTAGCCATAAGAACCCTGGATGGCAGGGGTTGACGGTTTTCCTAAAGGAGAAGCCCTGTGGAAGATTCTACAAGGCCTTGCTGCCCTAAGGAGTCCTAACTTGTAGACTGACCAACTGTCCCACCCAACAACCCTCATGCTTCTTCTCAGTAAGCCCAACCTCCCCTCCTCCAGCCCTTGAACCTCTGTCATCGTCTGAAGCTGGATGAACCTCTCTTCGTGGGCTGCCAGTAGCTTTTCCAAACCCTCATGTCTGTAGAGGAGACGTTCCACTTCCAACACTGAGTGCTGAGAGAAATGAGTCAGCTCGCAGTTCAGTTCTGGGGTGCCTGCTCTCCTCTCCCCTCCAGGCTTAGCCCAAGGGCCAGTGAGTGGAGAACAGCAGGGTCTGCCTCCCCTTTCCTACCCCACAGCTGGAGTTCAGCAGCAGGCACTCCCGGGAGGCCAGCCAAGCCTCAGCCAGCTCCAGCCTCTGCCGCAGCTGTTGTAGGCTCCGGTTCTGCTCCAAGTGTTGTCCACGTAGGGCCCAGGCTACCTGAAGCTCCTGCAGATGTCTTTCCAGCTCCTGCATACACTCTGCCACCTGCAGGAAGGGTGCCTTGGAAGCCTGGCAGAGCTCCCACCCACCAGGCTAGCAGAAGAGCCAAGTCAACAAGGATCTTTGCTTTCTTGGCCTTCCTCAACTTCCCTAGGGCTGCTAGGCCTCAGCAGTGAGGCTCATCCTGCCCTCTGTGCTCACACCTCCAGGGACATGAAATGGCCGTTATCCAGCAGCTGCTGCCCTTCCTGCCGTGTGTTCTGGGCTTGAAGGCGGCATTCCTGGATTTCTTGCTCCAGCTCCTCATGCTGCTCAAGGAACTGCTTGGTCTCCACCGCATCCCCAGCCTGCTTCTCTGAGGAAAGCAGCTCCTGCTTCTCCTGAGCCCATGCTCTGCCAGGCAAGGAAAGAGAGCTACTAGCAGAGCTGGTGAAGCAGCCCGGGGGACAAGGGCAGGAAATGCTTCTCACCCAAACATCAGGATAGCACAGAGCTGAGCTAACAGTATGGACAGGAACCCCTACTTACAGCAATTCCTGGCAGCTCCCAAGAAAGGTGTGGCCCTGGGTAGCCTGCAACAGCTTCTGGTTCCATTCCTGGACTTTAGCCTCCAGGTTGGCCCAGGCTCCGTGCACCTTGGTGAGCCACTCATCAAGGCTCCCATGAGCCACAGGATAGTGCTGGCCGAGCCGATGGGCCTCCATCTGTACTCTTGACACCTCTTTCTCAATAGCCCTCAGTTCTCTCTGCAATCAGAACATGACATTGCACTGGCATGCTCCCCTTTCAGTAGCCAATAGACTGTGGAGACCTCTCCATTCTCCTTAAAACCTGTTCCAAGTCCCTTGGGCCAGAGGGGAGTAGTCTGATACCCTGGAGAAGTGACTCAGGGGCAGGTCCCAGGTGAGGCCATTGCCCATCATCTCTGATGAGGGACTGAGGTACACAGGTCTTTTACCTTATGCACGCTGGCATCAGCAGTCTTTCCGTCCCCGAGGTTCACCACTGCCATCTTCACCACTGCCACTATCTTTCCAGGCCATCCACCCCTTGCTAGCCCCTGCGGCTAGCCTGCCAAGTCTGGCGGCTGCTGGCTCTAAACCCCCAGTCCCTTATAATTAAGACTCCAGAAGCTTGTAATTTATCAGTCAGATTTGTAACAGTAAATTCTCAACCCCCAAAACACCCACACAAAATTCAAAACTCAATTGATATTGATACAAGCTGCCCACCTAGATTGGACAAGTCGCCCTACACTATTCTATTGCTCTTCTATGATATCCATAGCTACCTCTGTCTATTTCAGGCCATGTGGATCCCGGTTCGTCTTCTCCCTCCATCCTTCTCTGTCACTGTTCCCTCTCTAAAACTTTTAGCCCCTCCTTCTTTTTCCATTGCCCAATCACAGGCTCTTCCCTTATACTTCACTTGACCTCACCTGCATACAGCCATCTACAGGGCCGAGGTGAACAGCTTTGGGCAAGGCCTTTACCTGAAGGCACCTATGCTGCTGCTGCTGCTGCAGTAAGGGCTGTGCAGGCGACAGGTTAAAGACTCGGAACCTTCCCTCCAGCAGGGTGGTCTTTTCCTGCATCCACTCCTGGAGCTCTGAGGCAGCCTGCTCAAAGCTCTGAAGATCATGGGCTGCTGCCAGGTTCTGAGAAAGAATGAGGGGGAACCTGCTTGGGGCTGTACTGTGCCCCATGGCCCCATACCCCTTGAGACATGGCCTACCTCTGTACGGACTTTGATTGCCTTGTTCAGCCTCTCCCAAGTGGCCCGGATTCGACACTTCTGAGCTTGAATCTGGGGGTAGAACCTGGGTGCTCTTTTTTCTAGGGAAGCCATCAGCTCCCTTAGGGTCTGCATTTTGGCCTGGCCAAGGCTCTGGACTTCTCTGTTGAAAGCATCAAACATGTCTTCCAGCACCTAGGAGGCGTAAGGCCAGGGCTTAAAAGAGCTTCTACTGGCAGCCTTAGAAGCTCATTAAGAACTTGGAAGTACCAGTAGCCCCAACATCATTTAACCCTGGAGTTCTAGAACTGCAGACTCTTCCAGAATCCTTGTCCGCCCCTCAGAATGTCCCATTCTCAAGCACATGTTTTCTTTACCTAAGGAAGCCTCTTCCCTGTTCTCTGGGTCTACCAAGAACTAACCCACCTTGATGCCTTCTAGATCCTGTCCATAGTCCTGGGACTCAGCGACAGCCAGCTTGGTGGTCAGCCAGGCATCCAGGGACAAGGCCTCTTGCTCCAGCTGGTATAGGTGCAGCTGCTCAAGCAGTGCTTGCCCCCTGCCCTCTGCTCTCTGCAGCAGCTGTGCATGAGCCTCTCTCACAGCCTGCAGCTGGGCCAGCACCTTAGGACTATGACAGGAAGAAAGGACAGAATAGGCTGCATCCCTCCTTCTCCAGACTGGACCAGCCTCCTCTGCCTCTGACAGGGCCTCCCTTATCTCTGCTCCTCTCCAGGGAGTGTGTGTCTCTGGCCTACCTGCTTAGGTTCTGTCCACTCTCCAGAAGGGCCACTGTTTGCTGTAACTGCTCAATTCGACTGCTGAACCCCTCCAAGTCTCTTGTGGTGGCCTCCAGGTGCCGTAGAAGAGCCTGTGTGGCCTCAGCATCCTGGCCCAGGTCTTCACTGTCCAGAATATGACCCCATTCAGCTAGCCAGGACCCTGCTTCCAGGAGCTGGGCAGTATAACAGCAGGAGTTAGTTTTCTTAGGCCCAGGACTTCAGAGTGGGAGTTGGGTATGTGGAATGGATTGCAGGAGGTGTCCTTAGTTGCATGGGTAAAACTGCCTGGAGAGCCCTCAAGGGTCCTTCCTAACACCTTCCAGAAGATTCTCACTGTACTGGAAGGACCATGAATGCCAGCATTTTTAAGGTTTCCAGGTGATTCTTTCCTTTTTCTTCATGTAAAATAAAAACGATTTATTTTGCTTCTCAGAGACAGTGTTGTTATTTTAGTAAAATAAAAGCAAATTTTAGCCAACAGTCCTCACTTTGTTTCTTTTCATTTCTTATCACTTTTTATCTTGTGAGACAGGGTCTCACTTTACAGGCCTTGATTGGCCTGGAGCTTGAAGTGGTCATCCTCCTGTGTCTGCTTTCTGAGTACTGGAAGCACAAGCGCAAGCCACCGTCCCTGGCTTCCAATGACTTTCGAGGTGTTTTTATTTGCTTAAGATAGGGTCTTTCTATAGCTCAGCCTCCTAGGTGCTTAGGTTTCTTGTTATATATTTAGTTTGTGAGGTAGCTCAGATGTAATTGCAAGGGGAAGGTTCCAGGTGATTCTGACATAAAGTTCTAGCTGGAAACCCCAGGTTTGAAAGAAACTGAAAGTAAGGTACTGGAGGCATAGCTCTGCCAGCCCTGGGGAGCATCTTTCAGCTCCATACACTCCCAGTGTTCTCGGGTCAGTTCTGACATCTCTTCATCCCACACCATCTCCCTCACCTCCACCGAAGTCTGCTGGACCTCCAGGGCCTGCTGCAGCATCCTCCTCCTCCGTGCTGCCTCTGTCTCTAGGTGGTTTAGAGCCACCTCCAGCTGCTGCATTCGGGCGGCCACCTCTTCAGCAGCAAAGTGTCCCGCCCGTACAAGCTTGTGCCCTGTATCTGTCACCACCTGGCTCAGAGCCTTGTGGCTACTGATCTCATTCTCTAAATTCTGCAAAGGAAGAAGGGCCAGGGATGTACTAGAAAACGGAAGAACCCACAGCCTGATGATTCATCGGACCCTACAGACTTACAAGGAATTTCCATCCCAGGATTTCCAAAGAAAGCAGATGTTCCTCAAAGCAGAGACTGTGCTGGTCCACAGTGCCCTGTCCTTGGACCATGAGCCTCCAGCCCCTCTGAGGCTGCCCTTCCCGTCTCCCAGCATGGGCTAGCACCTGGTGTTTCTCCTGCAGGTGGCGCACAGTGCCCAGGCTCTGGCCGTAGTCCTGGGCTGTGGCAGAGGGCAGCTTCTCCTGAACCCAGGCCATTTCCTCATCAGCATCCCTGAAGAACTGTAAGAGGAGCCTTTGGGCTTCCAGGGATGCCCTGCGCTCTTGTAGGGGCTCCCGAAGGCCCTGAAACCTGAAAGAGAACCAGAGGGGGCAGTGTTGAAACTAGTTTTCTTCCAAGGAAGCAGGCAAAGGAAGACAAGGTATCAAACCAGGGGCCTGGGCAATCTACCTCTGAAGCAGCTGCCGGGCTCGCTCTTCCACATCTTTGGCGAGGCAGTGGCCTTCCTGAACGCAGGCTTGGGCCTGGCCCTGCAGCTCCTGCACTTGCCTGGCCTGCCTATCCATAGCTGCTTCTAGCTCCTCCTGGGCCCCCAGGAGTTCGCCCATCCTAGGCAGGTCCTGGCTTCTGACAGGGACTCTCAACTCTGCTTCCATGGACTCCAGCCAGTTCTCCAGTTCCTTCAGCACCCTCTGCAGATGCAGGACCTAGGACAGACCATATGTGAGCATAAGAGAGTGTGGGCGCTGTGTCCTAGAGTCCTATCCAGTAAGTTGCTTCATAGCCTATTGCCTCACCTTGAGGGCCCCCTGCAGTCTGGCCATCTTCCTCTGGCAGTTGGTTTGCAGCTCAGCCCAGAGGTCTCCTAATTCTTCCAGTTGTCCTCGGATGGTCTCTGAGGCCGGGTGGCCCCCTTGTAGCAGCTTCTGCCCCTCCTATACCATACATTGTACATACATTCTGTACTGAGGATGCTGGGACATGGCATCAGTGACCAGCCCCACAGCTGCAGCCTCTGCAAGCTGACTGTGTCAAGGGTCAGATTTCCATTCCTTCTTTCCTCCCAGGGTCTAACTCTCCTTCCCCCATCTTTTTTCGAGACAGGTTCTCACCACATTTCCCAGGCTAGCCTCAGCCTTGCTGCTCAGCACTGTCTGAGATCCCCAGTGCTGGGATGACCCACACCACATCATCTAACTTACCATGGCCACCAGTGCTGACATTATGGCCCTAACACCCAGCCTCACAAGTTTCTTAATCTGTTTGTCTTCCACACAATGGAGTAGCAATGATTATTGCTTAAATGAAGTAATCTAGCACGAACTACTTAACAAAATGTTTGATAGCAGGAGTAATCAGCCTGGGGTCAGACTTCCTTTCCAAGTAGAGAAGAAGTATTTTTAAAAAAGGGGAAGTAAAAAGAAAAAAAGATACTCTGTTTTGACATCTTGAGCTCTAGATGTTTCAATATATGATTTATTGTCCATAAAATTATCAAATGTTACCTAGCACAGTGCCTGAACACAGAAAGCATGAGACAGACACTGGCGATCAATACTATGATTCAAAGCCAGCTGCAGGGACGTTGGGGGCTGGGCTGTGGCCCTCAGGACCTCTGGAACCTCACCATCTGGAGTTCCTGCTGCTGGTGAACACTGGCATCCAGCTCAGCCTGGAAACTCTGCTGCTTCTGCAACTGTGTTTGCATTGTGCGTGGGTCCTGCTGACCTTCATCCAGAGCCACCAGGTTCTTCTCCCTCAGCCATGTAGCTACCTGACACAGGGAAGGACAAAGCTTTGCTTTCTCTAACCTCTGGAGAGCCCCTGAGAAAGGTGTACCCCCACAATCCTCTCAGCCAAAGCAAAGGGAACCTCATTGGAATCCTGCAAAAATTTCCGAAGCTTCCACAGCTCCTCCAGATGGCGCCCCCGGGCCCTCGCTTGCTCTGTGAGCGCCTCTGTCCTGCAAGAAAAATCTCATGAACCCCCAGGCTCAACTACCAGGACTGGAGAGCTTCTCCCCCTCCCTCCCTTATCCCCCCTTCCTGTATGTATGTATGTGTACCACAGCCTTTTATGATCCATATCAAATTGACCTGGATCTGAGGTTTCCTTTGAAACAAAGACACACGCTTCCTCTCTATATGGTGTCACTTACGTTCACGGCATAGCCTACTATCTCAGAACGTAAGTGTGTTTGGATACAGGTCAGCCCAAATATGAGAGGACAGGTATTATTGCAGAAGGAGGTCAAGGCAGGACACATCCAAAGGGATGACCATGCAAGACATGGGAGAAGCCTATAATCCAAAGAGAGACCTTCCTAGCAACACCTTGAGATTGAACTTCGTGTCTCTTGAACTGTAAGAAAATAATTTTTGTTGTTTACCTCATCCAGCCTGCAGCACTTTGATATAATAGTCCAGACTAATATACCATCCAAGCACCTTTTAAAAATGTGTCTGTAATTGAACCTAAGACATCACACACACTAGTGTTCTAATACTGAGCTGCACCCCAAGCCCTCTTACTTTTTAAAGCTTGTGAGGCAGGGTCTCACTGACTTGCCCATGCTGACCTTAAATTTACTCCATAGCCCAAGCAAGCCTGGCAATCCTCCTGCCTCAGTCTCCCAAGTAGCTGGGATTACAGGCCTGAGCCACTAGAATGGTTTTGATTTTTATGCTATTTTTACATTTTTATTTAATATTCGTGTGTGTGTGTTTGTGTGTATGTGTGTGTGTATACACATGTGTGAGCGTGTGTGCCTGCATATGTGTGTGTGTGCCACGGAGTGCATGTGAACATCAGAGGACAACTTTCAGGAACTGGTTCTCTCCTTCTGCCTCTGGTTCCAGCACTGCAGCACACATGACAAACGCTTCCACCTGCTTTGCCAGCATGACAATCCCACCCCCATTTCTTTTTAAGACAGGGTCTCACTATGTAGCTCAGCCAGACTTCAGACTTCTATGTAGCCCAAGCTGGCCTCAAAGCTCTTGATCCTCCTGCATCTGCAACAAGTGCTCAGATTACAGGTGTGTGCAAGCATGCCTGGCTTGAGCCATGTTTTATATTATTATGCACTGGTGTGTCAGCAGGAGTCTCTCTCTCTCTCTCTCTTTCTCTCTCTCTCTCTCTCTCTTTCTCTCTCTCTCTCTCTCTTTCTCTCTCACCTTCATGCACACACCACCCCCATTTTAATATTTAACACATTTAAAATATTTGATATACAAACTACATTAGGTATTAGTTTATATATTCTAGATCTGTACCTCTGAACCAATGTAGTAAAAACATTAGCACATGCACACTGAATAAAGTTCTAACACCTCCACCCCACGGCCCATGAACAGTTCCTCATCAGCGGTTTCCCTCACTGTTGTTAATGCCTACACCAAAGGGCATGGAGCTGGGGGAACCAGAGGCTTCATTGAAGTGACATAAGCCTATATGAGGGAAAGATCAATGACATCATGCTGGGGCTGACTGGACCCACCAAGTCCCACTTAAGATAACAGAGTTGGTAAACCACTTTGCTCTTTGTCTACTCAGACCTCCATGAGTACCCAGGGAAGTCCACCTGAAGTAATGAAGAGCACTGGGGCCTGAGAAGTGGCTCGGCAGAACCAGAGGACCTGGCTTCTATTCCCAGTACCCACATGGCAGTTCACAATCATTTATAACTAGTTATGGCCTCTACAGGTACCAGGCAAGCACATGGTGCACAGACACACATGCAGGCAAAGTACCCATACTCATAAGATATAAATAAACAGACAGACAAATGAGAGGAGATATAATGGCCCCTGCTAGAGCATCATCACAAGGAGCCACAGAAGCAGGAAAGTAGCTACAGCCAGTCTGGTCATGGCTTTTGGCTGTATCTGCCTTGGTCTACATGCCGGGGGAGCTAGGCCAGCCGAGCCAGAGGAGCTGCTATGAAGGAGAAGGCAAGGCTAGTGTCATAAAATGGACATGCCATGCAGGTCTATGGTTGAGCTTCAGTTGCATAAGACATCTTCAGTCTACTCAGGATGGACAGACACCATTCTAAGATACTACAGCCCTCAGAGGCAGTCTTAAGACTTAACTAGGAGAGTGGAATTTGCTTCAGGCACCACCCATTAGGTAGTAGAGAGAATCGGGATTCTGGTCCCGGACAGCTGACACCTAGCACTGCTCCTGACCCTTCCTATCATTAAATCACTTCCACTCAGTGTCCTAGTGTGAGTTTCTTAGAGGATAAAGCTGTGATGGAGAAGGAAGTGGATGCCACATGTTGTCTGATGGACATCAGGCTCACACCCTGTGGGCTCAGGAGTGGAGACACTCCCAGCACGTGACCCTGGGCTTTGGAAGAGACATGGAGTAGGACTGAGAAGCTGAAGAGCTGGAAGGGAAGAGCTTAGGTAATGGATGTCCGCACTAGCTCACCCCCGGTTCCCACCATCCCAGAGCCACAGGTACCTCAGAAGTAGGGCCTGGCACCTGTCCAGGATGCTGTGGGCCTCAGAGTGTCCACCCTGGTGCAGGCTGTGGGCCGTGGCCTCCAGTGCACTGATTTTTTCAGCCTGTGCCTTCAGGCCCCGTTCACACCTCTTGTGCTTTGACAGAAGGGTCTCCACAGTGACCAAGGGGTCCTGGTGAAAGCAGGAAGCCATGCTAACTATAGGGTTGCTACCACTCCACCCTGAACTATCTGTTTCCCTCTAGAGTCAGACTAACAAACCCTTTCTACAAAAGGCATTATTTAAACCCCACAAGGCTGCCTATGCTTTAGGATAAGGGAGATACTTGGATGGCATCTAGTATCCATTTCCGGGGCAGGTTGAACACTGCCCTCTCGCCTCTATGCTCTGAGTAAGACCTATGTCTTACTCATTATTCTCCAAGGTCCCTGTGAGTTCCAGGTACCTGTTACTGGGGTCAGGGTGATGTTGGAATGAAGACAGAGGCAAGGAAAGTGGTAGGAAAGAGATCAGAGAGACCAACCAGACGGGCTCTAAGCCCTTTGGTTCCTAGGACACACCCTGTGGACGCTATCCAAGGGGGCAAGAAGTACTTAGGATTGATGGTAACTGCTCAGCAGTGGGAAAGACCTTCACCCAGAGGGCTTGCCTGGTCTCGTCTGTCTTTCCCACTCCTTTTGGACACCTACCGCCACTTCCTCACTAGCCAGGGAGGCCTCTTCACTGTCAAGCCAACGTTCTGCCTTTTCCACAGAGCTCAGAAACAGCTGGTGAAAAAGGACAAGGGAAGCTCAGCAGAGGGCCCAGGGACTACCTAGGTATGTCTGTGACCTTTTTGGTGGTTCAGGTTGGAGAGCCTGAGGCCTGGCTCCACAGGAACAGGAGCAAGCAGACTGGCTGGAATACTCAAGAAAGACAGCTTTTTCAGCTTTGGCTTTGACCAGAGCTGTGGGGACATCACAGGTCCTGATAGTGGGGTAGGCTGGAAGCTGGCCTGGGGCCCACCTGTTGCTCCAAGGCCTGATGTAGCTTCTGTTGCCGCCCCTGCCATGATTCCTGCAAACTACCCAACTCCTGCTCTACAGCAGCCAGGGGCTGGCGAATCCCAGAGGCCAGTGGGTATCCAGATGCAAGTAGTCGCTGCCCCATGCTTCGGACCAGGTTAAGGCTCTCTGTTCGGATGTCCAGCTCAACCTGTAATAGGCCTGAGATCAGTTTCCTGTGGGCTGAGGCCTACCAGGACTATCAGAGGTACAGCAGGAAGGGGGGGATGGAAAGCAAAGGGAGGATGGGAAAGGAGACAGAGAAAGGTCGTGGTAGGAGTCAGAGGAAGGGGTGGGGTAGTGAGGGAGGGAGTGACGTTCGAAAGGCCTCACACCTCAGGACTGCTGCTCACCTTGTATGCTTGGTGCTCTTCCAACATGGACAGGATTCTCACAGGGCTGCAGGGGGTGCCCTGCATGGCCATCTCAGCCTGTAGTCCCTGTGCCCAGTCCTGCAGATCTTGTAGCAGAGTCTGGAGCTTCTGAACTTCATGGCCCACATCCAGCAACTCCCTCCTGCTCACAGGACTCATTAGTAAATTCTAGGCTCATAAAGTCCCCTTCCCTCATGCCCAGTGCCCTTTAATCCCTTCAGCACAGAAGGTTGGGAATTAATTGGTAAATGATAGAGAAACTCGGGAGAAAACAGGGGCCAAAGGGAAGTGTGTGGATGAAGAACCGGAGGGAGCAGTCCGCATGGGACTAAGGCCCACAGGCTCGTACCACTTCTGGGCCTTGTTCCAGACCTTCCACCAGGTGTCCATCATTTCTTGTTGCTTATGTCTGAGGCTGTGTGCAACCTCGGGACTTTTCTTGCAGAGCTGGCCAACCGTACTTCCAAGAGACTGTGGGAGGAAAGGTCAGAGGCTAGGCAACAGGGGCTTGGGCTGAGGGGGCAGGTGTTTTTGCATGTGACTCCCAGGAATCCACCAGGGCTCCACTAAGGATGTGTCCAGGCTCTGGGCCCCTCAACTGCACACCTCCACCTGGGTCTGAATGAGGCCCATCTCCTGCTGCAGCACTTTCTGTCTCCATGATAGCCTCTGTACTTCCTCCAAATCTTCAGTGACCTCCAGGGCCTGGATCAGAGATTCCTGGGAGAGTGTGAAGAGGAGGCCTTAGCTTCAGCTGCCCCCTCACTGCAGAAACCTGGTAACCTAGGGTGGCAGGGTAGACTGAAAGCACCCTGCACGAATCTCTTCCTGCTGTCTCAGAGGAACTTGATCAGGGGCCTGGGCTGACCAGAGGCATTTTCCTCATGTGAAAAAAACAAAAGAGTTCTGGGGCAGAACTTTGGGTCTAGACTTTCCTCCAGTAAGACCTGAGTGTGGGACTCCCTGGCATTTTGTCTCTGATTCCAATCCCTCTGGGGAGGGATCTCAGAGGACAGAGGCCTGAGCTAGCTCTGAGAGGAAGATCCAGCAGAGGAGGACGCTGTGCCACATGGGATTCTCAGGCCACATAATGTCTTAGCTACATTTTCACAGCCTTAAGTCCACCTGCAGTCCTGAGAGACCAACACTGTCCTGGGCCAAATCTCTTATGGGCTTTAGACTTGCTCAGGGTCCAGAAAAAACAGGGTATGCTCTGGCCTCTGGACTCATCACACATCTGGGATAGAAAGAGGCAGGGTGAGTGGCTTGGGAGCTGCAGAGGTGGGGGTTCTATAGCATACTTCTCCCACCTGGTGGACTCCTGCTGGGATCCAGCTGAATAGCAAAGGTGGGCCAGGGGTCATGGGAGACTCAAAGGAATGTCACTCCCAACTCAGTACTCAAGAGGACTTTCCACTACCCACCTTCTCCCTGATCTGCTCAATGACATCATCCAGTTCACTGGACAACCTATGTATCTCCAGGGCTGCTTCAAGCCGATGCTGATACAGGAGCAGGTTGCTATGGAAAGTCTTCCACCTGACCAAAGGATGGGGGTGAACACTGCAGCCTGAGGTGGCACGTGGCCTATCTCCCAGCCACACTGTCCTCCCCCATCTAAGACTGGCCTGTTGTTGAGCTGGTTTTGCCGCTGGCAGATGATCTCAGATTCCTCAGGGCCCTGGTTCTTGAGCTGCAGTGACAAGTTTTTGATTCTCCTGATGTGGGTGTCATCCACTGTGACCTGTAGGGAAGGTAAAGGTGAGGATGCTAGCACTGCCAGTTCAAGTCCTCATCTCGGCATAGCTGTTGTGATTGCTCCCTGGGAAAGCAACCACCATCTTGGGGCACTCAGCTGTGCCTCTTGCCAAAGATTATCCCAGCTGGGTTTGTTGATGGCTTTATACTCCCTCATGGAAGGGTGGGAGGGTCACAGGACCCCCACCTGAGTAGCTAGGTACTCCATATCATGTGTTGTATGTAACTCTGCCTTAATTGCACATGGCTTGGAGAAGATGCTAGATTGTATCCACCTGGGAAGAGTAAGGACAAGGGCTCCATCATCACTCTCATCCCTCCTGGGTAAGGCCTTTCAGCTTGTTGGAGGGAAGCGCACACACACTCCTGTGTCATGCTCTGTAAGGAAGCCCAATAAACCACACAGCCGTGAACTTTGTCTCATGTCTTGGTTTGTTGTTGGGGCCTTGGGAAGAGTAGATATTGTTTATGTCTCCCTCTGAGAAGGAATTTTAGCAACTGCAGAACATTTAGGGAGTGAGTGGCAGCTGTTTCCTCTGCAGTGACAGGTGTTGGAGGCCACCCCTCTCAGCTACAGTGAGGAAGACTAGCCCTGAACCCACAACTTGAGAGTCTCTCAGGTGGGGAAATGGGCTTTGCAGAATGAGGGCTGGGTAGGAGGAGCAGGTGGACACAGACTCAGTGGTGATTAAAGTTAAAAAGGGAGCTTGGACACAGGCAGGCTCTCCTCAGGGAGAGGGGATCCCCAACAGGGTGATCATAGGCTTCCAGTTCCCTACATCTGAAGCATTTATAACTCCCCAAAGCACTTTCCTATGGAGTGACTCATCTGAGAGATGATCCCGGAGCACAGCAGGGCTCAGAGGAGCACAGCAGGGCTCAGGGAGCACAATGCTCACTCATGGCAGGTCAGGCCCAGGTTGTCCCTTCTTGCTGTACCATCTGGCTTGGCATCTGAGAAGTGCCACCACCAGCTGAGGATGTGTTGGAGTTAAGACTACAACCCTTACTAACATCCCACACACCTGTATCAGGGTAGGTTAGCATGTCGTCTTCAATACCTGATTACAGATATATTTGCCAGTTTCCCCCTCTATATTACAGAGAAATACATTCCTGGTATATTTGGTGGGTGGTGTAGGGGAGGAGATACTGAACTACTCACACTGAAGAAGGCGTTATCTAGCACGCCCAGGCATAGGTTCTATCTTTTTAAGAAATTTTGAAATAGTAGGTTATGATTGCAATTTTGAATGAGTCCAGAAGGTTGCAAAATTGTTCAGTGGCCCTATTCATCTCCTTGCTTATCATAATATTGAAACCAGACTACCAAGTTTTCCCAGAGAGACACAATTTTACCACAGGTGTGGAATCATGTGACTGCCACCACACATGGGCATGCCCTCACCTCTGAGAAAGGCATGACACCCATTTAGAGATGAAGAAATTAAGGACAGGCCAGATGAGCTCACCTGCCTAAGTACATCCAAGTAGTGCAAAGCTGGGCTTGAACCTTCTCCAGATCCTGGAGTCCATCAGACAGATTTCCCAATGGGAGACACTAGGCCAACCCCTCCCTCACAGAGCCTGTTACCTGTAACTTGTGGACCTGTCTGAAGAGCTGCAGGCAGTGCTCAAGGTTCAGGCCAGTGTCACAGCTGTTCATCATCCTCTCCTGTGGAGGCCAAGAGTGGGGATGTACCGATTAGCTCTATCTAGCCACTTGACTTATAGCGGGAGCACGGTCAAAGCACATGGATGCTTGCGGCTTCCCACCAAGACTCCTACCATCATGGAGCCAGAGAACCATGGACCTCGCTCTTCCCCACCTAACCCTTTAGCTCCTGTGCCCTATCCCCCAAATGCCCTATCCAGAGGAGCCCCCACCTTCTCCTGGATCCAGGTCTCTGCAAGGTCCACTCTCTGCAGGAACTCCAGGAAGTTGCATCTGTCCTCCAGGGCCTGGCCCTTCAGGGACACTGCCTGCCTCAGCTTCTCCCAGAGGTCCCACAGGGCCTCCAGCCTCTGGGAGACCTCTCCAGCCTTAGGGTGGCTCTGACTGAGGAGCCCTTCGCCTTGCTGGGAGACAGGAGTAAGGAAGCAGTCAGCACCTTTCTTCTTACCTCAGCCATCAATACTTTGGAGTAGGCTGGGCTGAGGCTGGAGTTACCTTGGCAACAGAGGTCATGACCTGCTCATGAGCCTGGACCTCAGCCCTGAAGGCCTGGAGTTTCCTCAGGTGCTTCAGATAATCTTTTAGGTTCCCAAGAGGGCTCCAGGCACTCAGTTGCTGGACCCGATCCTGGATCCAGTCTTCAATCTGGTGGGGGTAGGGCACAGATCCTATGAAGCTCCATCCTGAAGTTCCCCCCACTCCTTCAACCCCTGCTCCACACCAGCAAAGTCCAGGGGGTGGGCTACCGGCCTCAGGGGCAGGGCTGGCAGTATCTAGTAACCAAGAACCACCATTCTAGCTTTGGAAGCCATGCTTCAAACCAGGCTGAGCAAGGGACTTGGATGAGAGGCCATTTCAGAGGTGTGAGAGAGTTCCCGGCTCCAGGGACCCATACAGTGGTGCTCCCTACCTATAACTCTTCTTTGTCTTGGCCCTGCTGGTGCTCAGCAAACAGATGAGTCTCAGCCCACAGGGGCTTCAAATCAAGTGTTCTGGGCTCCAGCCTGGCCTTTGGGAAGCCATTTAGCTCTCCAAACATGTTTTGTTCATCATGGTGTTATGGTGTGAATGTCACCTCAAACTGCCCAATGTAACAGGCAATGGGCAGGAAATGTCCTCTGACCTGGGTTGCCGCCCTGGTAAAGTTGCCTATCATCAAGGAACTGTGCAGGGCCTGTCCCCGGCTCTCTGCCAGTTCCTTCACTTGAGACCGGTGCTCCAACACGTGGTAAATCAGGTTCTGCTCCTTAGGGCTTGGAATCATTTTCAACTGCTCACGCAGAGCTGACTCCTATGGACAGACACAGTCTGCTGGTCTACTCTGGCAACTTGGCCATTGAGCCCTTAGCTTTGCATGGTTAAGGGCTGGCTAATGGCCCTGGCAATAGCCAAATCTGCTCTCTGTTCAGTGACCTCACAATAGGTCCCTGCAGTGTGAACCACCCCAGCCTGGGCCTTTTCTTGAGCCAGATGTACAATTCTATCCTTAATTCTACAGACACACCAGCACTGTTTCTAAGCATGCACCCAGCTGCCCAACCCCTCTTGAAGATGCCCCCATCAGCAACTATGTTCAGGCCCATCACCTTCTTGTCCTGGAGAGCTAGCACTTTCTGGAAGATCACATGCTTTCGGATCAACTGCTCCACCTCTTCCACTGAGCTCCCCCAGCCACTGGCTTTTAGGAATGCCTAGATCAGTCCATGGAAAGGTCAGAGACTCTGAGGGCTGCCAGCACAGCCTAGGCAACGCCCCTGGGTCCTGAGTAGTGTTGACATGAACGTACATGGGCATGGGAGCGGTGAAGGGAACTGAAGCCAGGTTGGAGGCCAGCAGACTTCAACCTCTGACAAAGTGAAGGTTATGGGCAATCTCTATTAAACTCTATGGTTCTCAGCTCAATGGGGAAGAGCAGGACTAGATTTGGCCTAGGCATGCTAGTAGAGACCACGGCACCCTTGTGATCTACACTAGCCACCCGGGAGGACTCACCCATAGCCTCTTTGCTCCATGTCCAAGAAAAAGTCAAGGACACCAGAGGAAAGGGAGGAGCAGTCAGGCAGGGAGGAGGATCGGGAAGATTAGAGCTGGGGCTTCGAGACCTGCCTCCTGGGCTGTGAGGAGCTTCTCCATGTGATCACACTGTCTGAGGAGGCGCTGTTCTTGAAGCATGGCCTGCAGCCTTTCTTGCTTGAGTGTCCAGGCCTGGAACACCCGGTCGTGTTCCTCCTGTAGGGTTTGAAGTCCATCCTGGACCTGAAGATGAGAATATGGGAAGATGGGGTAGAGGAGAGGCACTGAGTGATCCCAAGAGAAACCTTTGAGAGGAGACTGATGGGAGCAACAGGTAGTGGGGGTGGGAAGGAGGCGGCCTAAGGGAGGACAGGGTAGCCTGGGAGCTTGGGAAAATGCCCACCTTAGTGGCTGTCCCTGCTGCCAGCAGCGCCTGGCCCATCTTAGTGGCCTGCTGCTGCAGCTCCTCCCTGGCTTTCAGTTCTGCCCACAGCCATTGGTGGGCTCTGAGCCTGAGCAGAATGCTGCTGGGTTCCCAGGAGGCCTCCTCCATCTGCAGCTCCTGATGCACACTGGTCACCCAGGAGGTATAGTCCCTCACCTGACCCCAGGAGACAAGAGGAGCCATTGAGATGGGGCTGGTGACAACTGCAGCCTGCCTGAACCTGTGCACATACAGAGACATCAAGCTGTCTGACTCAGGCCTTATGGCAAGACTCACAAGTCCCTGTCACTTGGTTTCTCTGTCATCATCCAACCTAGCCCTCCCAGGACCATGAACCCTTGCTCTTGCCCCATCTAACGACACTTTCCCTTCAGAATTAGAGGGCCTCAGTGTTTGTACACATCTGTACACACATGCACCCCTCCCAAGGGAAGAAAGCCCTCACTGCTGTGTGGAATTGGACCAGGAGATATGCTTGTTCCAACTGGGCCTTGCGCTGCTCCATGCGTAGCTGGAGGGCCTCCCAGGCTTGGGTCACAGCTTGCTGCTTCTGCTGGACAGCAGTAAGGGCCTGAGGACCTGGATACAGCTTCTGTACCCTGCCTCCAGCCTTCAGCAGTTCCTGCATCTAGTAGGTAAAGGTAGGAGAGGAGAGTAGTTTTTTCACAGAGGCAGAAGGACCTGAGCATCCCAAGGTATGTTCTTATTCTGAGTAATCAAGAACTTCTTGGGCAAAGCTCTGCCATGCATGACAGGCCCAGCGGGAAGAACAAATGGGCCAGACTGGAGGACCTGTGAGGGGCTTGAGAGGCAGGGCTAGCAGCCTGCTTACCTGCTGCTCAATGCCTGCCAGTTCGCGTTCCAGCCCCTCATGTCTCTGGAGTTGGTTCTCTACCCCATGCAGGTCCTGGGCCACATCCTTAGGGAGGCTTGTGGCTTTCTCCTAGGGAAGAAAAGGGTCAGAGCAGGATGGAAAGGGGGTGTGGGGTCCTGAGTCTGAGAGATCTACTTCCTCTCCGAGTTCATACCTGAATCTGGATAAGGAGTTCTAGAAGGTCTCTGTGGACTCTAAGCGTGGTTTCGGCATCATTGAGCAGGAGGCCTTGGGCCTGGGTCAACTGCCACAGTTCAGACCAGGCAGCCCTACCATGTAGAACAGCCA
This sequence comes from Rhynchomys soricoides, assembly GCA_019843965.1. Taxonomy (NCBI): domain Eukaryota; kingdom Metazoa; phylum Chordata; class Mammalia; order Rodentia; family Muridae; genus Rhynchomys; species Rhynchomys soricoides. The sequence goes on from JADRCH010000088.1 coordinate 7,974,526, forward strand.
TGGATCAGCCTTCATTCCTTCCCTGGTCTGATCAGCCCTCTCCTCTCAACACTCCTGAATGGGGCTTCCCCTTTGGATCTTCTGCTTTTGGCTCCCCTTTCCTATCAGCGTTGCTCCCTTCCCCAGAGCCTCTCTAGCTTCACAGGAAGTGTAGCTGTGTGTACTGCCCACCACACTCAACACTTCAGAGCTCTCTCTACTTTCTAACTCACAGCTCTTGAGTCTGATTTGCAGTATGCTAACTGATCTCATTACAAATGATTTGAGCAGAGAGTCCCTATCTCTCTCCTGTACTTGCTTTCCCCAGGCTCAAAGGCTTCTTCCAAGCCAGGCTTTATGCTGAGGTTTATGAGAGCATCCTGACCTCTCAGGCTCACAGGAGAGAGAGGGCCCTTAGGTGGGTGGACACCTAGGACTATTGCATGGGAGGGCTGTGAGCACAGGGACTGGAGCTCTGAGCTCATGGGAAGCCTCCTTTCCAGCTCAGGGAATTTCCATCCACAGCTCTTCCTCCAGGCCCTGGGAGGCAGAAATTGGAAAAGTGTCCTGGGGGCGGGAAACATCTGGGTGGTAACCTCATCTTTATCTTCCACCATAGACCATAGCCTGTGGAGGTCTGACATCTCAGAGACTACTCCCTCTCTAGCTGAGCAAGCAGGGCCCTGTGACCCTCAAAGTGTGCCACCCATTTGTTAACCCCCAAGACACTGGGCCAGCACTCTCCTCAAAACCCAGGACCTTGCAGGCTATCTCACTCACTGTAGATCCTGCTGCTTCTGGTGAGCCTTGGGGGCAGCACTGTGCCCACGCTCTCGTAGGCTCTCTGCCAGCTGCCGGCAGGTTTCCACTCGCTGGGCACCAGTTTCAACCTGCTGCTGAAACTTTGTAAACTCAGTGCAGAGTTGCTAAGGAGAGAGGGGAGCAGACAATATACTCGGCAACAATGTAGACTCCTGTGGCCACAGTGTAAGCACACTCAACCCCAGAGGCCTGTTCCATGACTCCACTGTGCCTTCTCCACCCAGCCCATCAGAGCTAGTCCCCATCAACCAGCATCGTGTGTCTTCCCTGCTCCTAGACCCTCACCAAAACATGCTCATGGTCCTCTCCAAAGCTGTCCCCTCCTCTGGCCACCTGCTTCCTGCTGGCCAGCCACCTCTGCAGGTCCTCAGCTTCTCTCATGAATTCATGTAATCTCAGGGTCCCCTCCAGCTCCTTCCCCCTGTGGTAACAGCCAGGGGTTCCCCAGATGTTAGCTACCTGCTCATGCCCCTGGGGTCCTAAGGGCAGGAGGCTGAAGAATGGAGTTATTCATGATCCTTGCCCAAGCCTGAGACTTGGGAAGAAATAGGAAGGCCAGGGTAGGGGACAGAGGACATTGGCAAGAGATGGAGAGCTGAATCAAAGACCCAATGTCCTGCTAAGTGGGTTTTTACTGAAGAACTTCTAGAGAGATGAATAGTACATAGCAAATACTCGGCCTTCTCCTGGTGCATCCCTAAAGGCCTGGGTTCCCAGCAACATAGGACCATGGCAGGGAACAGTCAGCTGTGGTTAGGATCCCTGTGCCCACTGATGAGAGAGTCCACAATGTCCCTCACCGTTCATCTGCCAGCTTCTGTAGTGCCTGCAACTTCTCCCGTACCACACCCAGCTGCCCAGAGGCCTCAGATCCAGCAAGGGTGTGGGACCTCTGCTCGAGATCCTCCACGGAGCTCCAATAAAGAGCTATCTCCTGCTGCAGCATCTGTCAAGGTCAGAACACAGGCAGGGTGGTTCTTCATCTCTCTCACATCTACTCCAACACAACCTACCCATCCATCCCCTCAACAACTCAGGGCTTCTCTCTCTACCTCTCCACTCCTTCAGTTAGCAGTATACCCCTGCATCTCCATCCTCCTCATCCATGTTCTGCCCACTCAGCTTCACCCACAGACCCATTACCCACTTACCTTTACTGTTTTACAAAATGAAGATATGCTCTCCACACCCAGGGGGCTCACTACTTAGCAGGAAATAGTAAATGGCAGGAAGCCTGGGACAAGGATGGGTGGGTACAGGAGGCATCATGCTGGACCACAACACAACGTGTAAAACTTGACAAAACTGAGCCAGCCTGTCTGCATGCTCAGCACATGGAAGCTGCATTTGGACAAACCTGCATGCATACCCCCCAGGAATAGCTCACTGGAAGTCCTCAGCCATGAGATACCCCAAAACAGTGACCACTGAGGCATGCAGGAAAGTATCCAAACAGGGGATTTCAATGACAAGCAACAGGAACACAGTGGGGCTGAGGCTGAGGCTGAGGAGCCTTTGGTTCTGGGAGTGCATTCTGGCCTCCCTCCCTTCTTACCAGGGATGCTTGTGGGTGGGGTGGGTTTTAGAACAGCGACTGGGTTAACAGAAAAGATGATGTTTAGAGCCCCAGAGAAGGACATCTATGAAGGACATGGGGTGGTGACTGAGGAGTAGGAAAGTGCTGGCAAGAGATGAAACAAGAGAAGACAGAGACGCCCCAAGTCTTCATGGAGAGGCCAGTTCAGGAATCAGGCTCCAGATGGTAATACACTCTCCTGAGTCACAAGGCTGGGCTCTACTGGCGTACTGGCAGCAGGTGTTCAGGTAGGTGGGTGAATCAGGAATTGGGTGGGTAGCGGATGGGGATAGGAAGGAGAGAGCAGGGTTCTGTGTCTCAAGACGTAGGACGTGCCCTTTGGAGTGTGGCAGACCTCCTTCTGGCCCACTGTGCTCAGGACACAGTACCTGGTGTTTCCTAACAAGTCCAAAGGTAGCTTCTTCATTGCTGCCATAGTCCTGACTGCTCACCAGAGGCTGCTTTTCCTCTACCCAGGTCTCTATCTCTGACACATTCAGGAAGCACTGCAAACAATGACAGTGACTCACCCTGTTGATCTTACCTGGGACTCTTCATCACCCATTCTGATTGCCAGAAGCCTGCAGAGAAGCTTCTGGGCACTTATGGGAGCCAGCTAACTCTAGGCCCTGAACTTTCTTCATGGGCCTCCCTCCCTGAAGGTCCCATGAGTCCTCTCTCCCACAGCTGGTCTGCTGCTCTGCAGACCCCATCCTCTTGGTCTCCTACCTGCTGGACAGTGACAGCCTGCTGCAGGCAATGGGCACGTCTCTCACAAGCCTGCTCCAGTTTTGCCCAGTGGTCTTCTAGGTTCTGGCACTGCTCCACTATATGCTGAGCTTGAGGGTGCCCAGAGGCTGCTAGACTCTGGCCAGAACTTAACACCCTGTGCACGTGTCCTACATGACCTTTCACCTCAGCCTGGAGAACCTGCCACAGAACAATGGGAGTGGCTTAGCCATAGATGTCCAGATTATAGCCACAGATGTGTCTCTAGTTCTAGATCACTAGGCTAAGGATACCTAGAGAAACATGGATTTGGAAATCAGGATACCCAAGGAGAAAATTTTAGAGGCCAGGACACCCTAAGTAGTGGCAGGGGGCTTCAAAGGTCAGGGAATTTGATGTTGGGGGGCGTGGCAGCATGCAGATGGTGCTACCTTGTGCTTATGTTGAAGGCTCTGGGCATCACGCCAGCACTGGGCAGGGTAGATGGGACCAGCACTGGGCATATGCTCAGCCACCCATGTGAGCTCCAGGTTGCTAAGGAAGTTAAATTCATACAGCTCAACTGAAGCCTGCAGTTGCTGGCGTTGGGTGGCTAGCTTGTTCTGCAGGGACTTGAACCTGGTAGAAGGAGAGAAGATAAAGAGGATGGGGAGGGAGCATCACCAGGGACCCATGAGGAACAAGGCTGGAGAACAGAGGGAAACCTCTGCAGACAGGGAAGCAGCATTTGGCCTTAGTGGTGCAATATCCTGTTTAGGATGCCTAACTCTGCCCTGACACTCCCATCCCAGAATGACTCTACTCAGAAGGGAAGGAGTTTGGATACCCAGGTCCATTAGGTGCCACTCAGTCCTTAGGCTCATGAGGCATGCATAGAAGATGAAAATGGAATAGCCACCTTTGGTGACAGTTCTGGCTCTCCTCCAGGATGGTCCAGGAAGTGAAAGCACTGTGGGTCTGAGAGATGAGGGCAGCCATCTTGCTAGCCAGTGCCTGGCTTTTGTCCTCTAGTTGGCAATGCTGTCTCTGCAGCCTCCGGATGGAACACAGGTCCTGCCTGGTTTCTGTGCTCTGCAGGGCTCCCTGCAGATGCTCCATCATCTCCCTGACATCCTGGGGAAGGTGACAGGAGGCTGCATTCACCATTCTACAGCTCAGCAGGCAACCCTGCCGGGTCTCTGAGTCTCCAGTGCTCCCAGCCTCAGATTCACCAGGGAACCATCATATCCTGCCAACTGCTAGTGTGCAAACCATTTATACATCTTCTTCTCTAGGGGACTTAAATTGTGATAATCTCATACTAGACACACCGAAGCTGTTCTTGTGGTGGCCTGATGCTGGGCAAAGCCATGCTTAGCCTTCTCTAGGCCAGAGCTCTGTACAGAACTTCATGGGGCCACTCTCTCTAGCCCTTTCTGTTCTGCCTACTCCCATCCTACCCCAGCCAAGTCCCGGTCTTCCTCCTTGTGTCCCCACCCCACCCCACATTCCCCAGGGACCTGTAGTAGTTCTAGGAGCTGGCCCTGCTGTCTGGTCTGTGGCAGCCTATCCCCTTGTTCTGCCATCTTGTGGTTCAACTCTTCCCATTTGTGATTAAGGTTTTGAAGTCTGTCCTGTATGTCCTCCTGTGCATATGGCTTGCTATGCAACAGTTCTTTCCCAGCCTGGAACAGAGACAAAGGCCCTGGCCATTTTTTGATGAACTGCTAGGACCACACCAACCACAGACTACTGTACCCAGCGGGCAGGAGGCAGGTTGATGGCTATGACTACTTTCCACTAGCTGCCTGAAATGGTGGCAGCTTTCTGAGCTGATTGAGTGTCTATCTAGGGGGACACCCAGCCAAGCACAGAAGGCAGAGGGGACTCTTCCTTTAGTGACTGTGCTCCATAGAAATAGGCAGGGCAGTATGTGCTGGAATCGGAAGACAAGAGGGCCCTATGCCTTCTGTCCAGCATCCTCACCTTCTGTAGGTCCTCCATGTACCTATGGGAGGCTAATAGCTCACTCTGAGTTATTTTGTGCCACTTGAGTTTCTGCAGAATGTTGCTGCATGCTTGGGAGCGTTCATCCTCCACCCTGGGCCACTTCTCCTCCATCCACAGCATTAGGCTTTCTGCAGCCTGCTTCCATTCCTGCCAGAGAACCAGGAGAGAGTGGGTCTCAGAACCCAGGGTGAGGGTTGACACAAGGACCTAGGGCAAGGGCTTTGTGGGGAAAACAAGACCCAGAGCCAATTCTCTGGTATGGGGAGGAGGGGGGTAGAGCTTGGATTTTTCTGATTCCCCAAATGGGGCAAGGACACTGTGTCCAAAAAGTAGAAATGCTGTCAGGTCCTATTCCAAGAGATGATATCAGATTGAGTGTGGCTCTCTTAATCTAAATAGGTTCTTGGAGGTCTGGCCTGGCCAGAGAGTCACTCTAGCGCCTGAACAAGCATCAACGCTAAGGTCTGAGGCTGTTTCCCTTTACCGGTGCAAACCCCTGGTGTGACAGAAGTGAGGGCAGGTATGTAGTAGGGTAAGGGGGCAGTTAGTCAAGGGGCCCTTCTCTGAGGAGCACAGTGACTACAGCTCTAGCTTCCTTATGGAAACAGCTAAGACCTGTGCTTCAAGACAGAGGAAAGTGCTCAGTAAACAGGATCATGCTGCCTCAGTGCCACTGTGGGCTCCTGGGCACTGCTTCTAGGGATGCCTCCTGCAGACTAGGGAGTCACCTGCAATTGGAGGGAAGCCAGCAGCTTTCCCCTTCTCTGGTCACTCCTCTCTTGGACCCTGGTCCACTGTGCCTGGGCACTGTGCAGCAGCTCTCTGATCCTGGAGTGTGGGGAGAGAAGAGGGCTCTTCTCTACCTTGAGTACCACCACTCCCCCCACCCCGCTCCAGCCCAAGAGAACCCCGCCCCACCCAGCATCAGACAGCAGCAGTCCACCCAGGTGCTGAGAGACTGCAGCAGGTAGATGGCTCACTTGTGCACAGCAGCGGGAAGCCTCAGAAGCAGCTTGTCACCACGTGCCTGCAGGGCCTTTGCCTGTGATTCCAGGGTTCTGTGAAGCCACCCCAAACCCTGGTGCTGCTGCAGCAGGCTCTGGGCTTCTCTTATGTCCTCCTGGTACAAAGACCTAAGGTCAGCTCATCCTCAGGGTCTTCCTGCACACCCTGGCTTCAGGACCCAAGGAGACCAGCTCCCTCTAGGGGCAGTAGGGTGACACTTCAGTTCTACTTCTCAAACTTTACCCCAAGATTGTCCAGCTGCAGTAAGGCCTCATGGCTAGCACAGGTGGCAATGAAACCATCCACTTCTTGGCTAAACCTCTGCAGCTCCAGCACCTCCCAAAGTTTCTGCTGTCTCTGTTCCCACAGAGCCTTCAGCTGCTGGCTCTGCTGGCCTAGGAGCCTTAGAGCACTGGCCACCTCTTGGGACTGTGAAGAGTCTGAGACTGCCACCAGCTGACCCTGAGCCTCCAGCTGCTGCAGCCTGAGAAAAACAACAGACAGAGCATCCAACCATATCCACCCCTACTCACAGCTGCTTCAGCCTTCATCACAGGGCTCTGAAGGGAGGGTACCTGGCTGGCCAGTCCTAGCAGTTCATTTTTGCTCAGGACAGCTGTGTCCTGACCTATGAATAAGACGGAATGCAACGGGCTGGGCAAAGTGCTCACAACCCACATCACACACTCTTCTAAGTAGGTGGTTAGTGGCATGCTGGGACAAACACAGCTCAGATCCCTCAGCCCTCACATGCCTGCTGTCAGGGCCACTGGAACCTTTGACCCAGCAGAACAGGGGCCCTTAGGATAGATGCTGCTCCCACATTCTGGAAACAGGTGGCATGGCTGTGGGAGGCAGGAAAAGCCAGCATTTCCTCTAAGCTGCTGCAATCCTAAAGTAGCTGGGTGTGTGTGACAGATGAGGGGCAGGTGTTTGTTTCTCAGGGCCCATACAAGACCTGTCAGGCTCCTTGGAGAGGCCAGAGCCTGGGGACTGTACATGGTGGCCGTGCTTGCTCACAAGGCTGCACATCACTTCTGAAGGAAGTGAGGGGGTAGCAATCTTAGTCCATTGGTGGGCCCTGGGCCCTTTGGCTGTGGAGGCCAGCAGAGTATGTACTGATAAGAATGGGAAGCCAGACTTGGGGGACACCACCATCACCCTTGTAGGACGGTAGCTGGGCTGGAACTGACAGCCTCTCTGGCAGCTCAGTGTCTGGAGGCCTTTCCTAAAGTGAGCAGGTTGCCCGAAGTAGGCCTGGGTATCTCCTGCAAATCTGCCTGCAGTACTATGCTAGATACCAGCCTGACTCATGACCCTGGAGACCACATTGCTTTGGCCTTCCTTTTATGAACTCGAAATCCTCAGGCCTGTCCCGACCTCTCTTGCCACAGGCAGATCTCCTCCTGTAGGGCTCCATGCTTCTTCAGCAACTGCTGGGCTGAGGCCACATCCTCCAGATCCTCTTTGCTGCACAGTTGAGCCCGGATGCCCTCTGCCCACAGCAGCAGCTCCTGGCTCTCTTGGAGGATGCCTCGCTGAACCCGAGCCTCAGTCTGGACCTGGACCTGCTGGGCCACCTTCCCTTGTGCTTGCTTTAGCAGTGACTGTAGCATCAGGACCTGCTCCCAAAGCAGCCAGCCTTCTGCAGGGCCTGACTCCATCACCCTGCAGGATGTTAACCATGACAGTCAGTGCCCCAGGCCTGTGTCTCCTGGGAAAGTGATGACAACTCTGAATGTCCACCTCTCCCCTAGCTAGAAGCAACAAAGGCATGAGGTTCTCCCTTTCTCTGAATGTTGGAAGCCAGACATTGGGTCCTGATGGAAGGACAGAGGTTATGTCCTTGCCCAGAGCTAGACTTTGCAAGGTCCAGATTGGGGCCTGGGTCTTGAAGGAGTTAAGGTTTTGGTTGGTGGGAACCACCTGTCTTTCCCCTCTGAAAAGCCGTGGTTATCAGTCCTAAGATAGCTGTGTCTGGGGTATCCTGTATTCTCTTGCCAGCATTGTCTGATTTAGCTTTCTAATGACCTTGGCCATTCTCCTCCTGCACACAGTATATAAGATGCTATACTTCTTAATAAAATCTGCTTGGCATATGGCAGCTTGTGCAAGACTCCCAGCCCTGGCTTTTCTCCTTCGTCTTCTCACCTCCTGCCCCTCCCACTTGAGGCTTCTTAGGGAAGAATGACCCGATGGTCCAGGTCATGAGAGCATGTTCTCATGCCAACAGTCTCTGGCTGCTGCCCACACCCTTCCGATAGCATCTTGGCCATGTCCCCGTCCCAGTTCCTGTCCCCTTCCTCATTTTATTAGAGCTTCCCTCTTTCCTCGGTCTCCCCGGCCGCCATCCCCATCCCAAAGCTGGTCATACTCTATGGTTGCACTTTGGAGGTAGGAGATCTTCTTCTCCAGTACCAGGACTTTCCACTGGGTCTGCTGCAGGGCATGATGGCTGTCTCCAGAGCTTCCTGTCCCCAGAGCCTCCAGCCTGCTTATCACATTTAGCAGTTGGGCTTGTGTGGGTTCAGACTCCTGTAAAAGACTGCACACCTCCATGCCGCGTGTCAGCTGCAGGAGTTTCTCCTCCTTCAGGGCTTCCAGCTGCTGCCACCTGAGCAGAGGATCCAGGGATATAACCAACACAGGGAAACCTCCCATCCACCCAATGACACCTACCCATCGGATAGACGGAGCCTACCAGGACAGAAGCTTCTAGGCTGGTGGCCCTCTGCCCTCTTCTTGCTGTCTTTGAGACAATCTAGCCTCTCAGCCTGCTATAGCACAATGCACCAAGCAAGGCCCCGCCCCACCTTGCATTCCCATCCCTTATTGTCACCTCTGCTTCAGGTCCTCCTGCTGTTGTTGAATTTTCAAGATGTGTCCTGGACATCTCTGCTTCAGTTGTTCAGCAGTGCTGATGGCCTCTACCCAGTGTCCTTTTCCAGTGGCCAAGGTCATGAGAACATTCTGAGGAGGAGGAGGAGGAGGAGAAGGATTCAGACCTCAGAGTCAGGTTCTTCTCTCCCCATAACCCCTTTGGGCAACAAACGACCTTGGGATGCTTGGTTCTAAGACATCCTGCTGCCTTGAGAAGGAAGCATCTGAGTCACTAGCCCTCAGAGTCAGGCCTGCAGCCTTGGACCCTCCCCAGACAGAACCAGAGCAAATATGGAGAATGGGGCAAACCCATGAAGCAATGCAGGAGTGGTAGAAACTCTGGTCCCCCATTACCTCATGAGGTATGTGGCTTACCTCATATTTGAGTTGTGTGACCTCTAAGTTGTCACCCTGGGGCTGCAATGTTTGGAACAGGGCTGTCTGCTGCTCCATCCAGGACTGGAGCTCCCTACAGGAGCTATTGAAGCTAAACATGGCTATTGTCTCCTCCAGTTGGGCCCTGTGATGCTGAGGAAGAAGCCAGGGTCAGGTTGTAGGGACAGTGTCCCACGGGAGGACAATCAGAGAGGTCCGGGATGTGTCACTAAGAGGATCAAGTCTCATCTCCACAACTGTGCCATATCTGTCCCCTTGATATCTAGCAGAGAGAGCTGGTGAGAGTTGAGGGGTACCATGACAGACCCTTTCGGTTAGTCTTATTTGCTTAAGGGGCTTCACCTTGCTCTGAAGCTCCACATGCCTCTCCAGGCTCTGCTCTAGCTGCTGCTCTACTAGTCTCCAGAGCCATAGGCCTCAGCCTCCTTCACTGGGCCTATTCCAAACTTTTCTTCAGGACCCAGTTGGCTTCTCCAGTATTGCCTGCCCTTGGATCTGTCTTAAGTCTCTGTTTAATACCCTTTCCTCAAAGGTGCCATCCTGACTCCAACCTAACCTGCACAAGGCCCCCATACCACACCTATTTAAATATTTGTTGACATCTTGGTCATACTCTAAGATCCTTTAGAGTAGGAAACATGTCAGTCACTGCTCTGTTCCTGGGATCATGATACAGACTCCAGCTCAGTAGTTCTCAACCTTCTGAATGCTGTGACCCTTTAATACAGTTCCTCATGTTTTGGTGACCCCTAATCATAAAATTATTTTCATTGCTACTTCATAACTGTAATTTTACTGTTATGAAACATAATGTAAATTATCTGATATACAGGGTATCTGATATGCCACCCCTGTGAAATGGTTGTTCAAATCCCAAAGGGGCCGTGTCTCACAGGTTGAGAACATTGCTCTAGCTTACAGTAGGGGCATGATTAACTTCCCTTCCTTCTCTTCCCTGTAGTGCAGGGAATTGACCCCTTGGGCCTTAAATACACCAGGCAAGCATGATTTCCCTTTTTGGGGTTTTGGTCATGGACACCTGGACTTATGCAATCTTCCTACCTCAGCCCTCAGAGCATCTGGGAATAGATGTTTCACATGCTGCACAATGGATATTTCTTAAACAAAGAGCATTACCTTTGCCAGGTCCCTAAGGTTCCCATAGTTCTGGATCAAGTCAGCCTGTGCCTGGAGTATGGTATTGGAGTTGAAGTGAAAGTCATACTCAGCCTGGAGAGCTGTCCTTGGGCTTTCTCCTAGAAGGCCCAGGGCAGATATCACCTGTGTAGAAGGAAGGCAGTGAGTCCACACCCAACTCCTAGCAAGTGTCAGGATCTCCACCAAGATGGGGTCTGTGGTTGTACCTGGGGTTTCTTCTCTATGCTCTGGATGATGGCCATTCTGCTCTGACTCTCTCCCAGCTCTTTAAACTTCCAGGTATCCAGAGCCTCTTCTGGAAGTCAAGAGACACACAGTTATGAGAGCACAGGATTCCAGGGCTGCTTGGGGCCCTCCTCTTCCCTACTCACTACAAGGCGGGTCAAGGCTGTCTGGTACCTATTTCTTCCCCAGGCCTGGTTCTGTGTAAAGAGCCATTAGATGCTAAAGAATTGAGACTGGACCTTCCCATCGAGGCTCATGAGTCTCTCAGGACTGCCAAACTCACAGACCCAGAACAGGTAGGACACTACCCAGGGTCATGCTTGGGGTAGGCAAGGTCTGTCGTCATGTGTCATGAGTACTAAGGTGTCCAGGGGGAAGAAAGGCCAGATGGTCTGGGTATTTAAAGAGGCCACAAGGCCCACTGGAGTCTTTCCAAGGAGCATTTGCAGAGGGAAAGGCTGTGGTGGCAGCAGGTAGGCAGACAGGAGACACAGGCCAGCACCCTCTCTGGGAATGAGAAGCACCCCATCTCTATTTTTCTGTCCTCTGTCCCTGGGAAAGTGTGGACAGCAGCAGCAAGCAAGCAAGCAAACCACTCAGAAATGGGGTACAGGCATTGTAAGAGTAGGCACAGAAAGGGGGAGAAAGCACGGAACTTGGAGGAAGACCCAGAAAATCTCAAACTCTTTTGAGTTCACGTGACCATCTAAACTGTGCTGGTGTGAAAACCACCTTCCCAAGGTTGTCTAGAGGCAGGGACATGCAGCCCTGGGCAATACAAGCTGTGTCAAATAACTGCAGTTACTTCTGTCTGCTGAGCCATATTGGGTCCTGAACAAAATCTGGGAATAGGCCCAGTGGAAGAGGCTGAGGCCTAAGCCCTGAGACCAGTGGGCGGCATATGTCTTTATTCCCAGAATCCTGAGCTCAAAGTAGCCTTCCCCCAACTTCTTCCATTTGGGTTTTAGATGGCCCAGACAGCCTCAGGGAAGATGCACGACCTTCTCATTTCAGACAGAGTTCAGGCTCTCACTGTGGGTTATGATCTTGTACCTTTGGAGAAGAAGGGTATCTGCTGATGTGAATACTGGCTGCCTGGTGCTGCTAAAAGTTGAGCCTCACCCTGGAGGCCTCCAGTGGTGTCTCTGGCAAGCCTTTTCCAGTCTTCTGGAGGTCCCTCCTATATAGAGGGACAAGGTCCTGTTTAGGGGACCAAGTGCCTTCCCACCGGGCAGAAGTGCAAACTCTGTACCCCTCTTGCAATAGTGGGAAAAGCAAAGACTGAAAATGCCAGGAGCCAGGCCTAGTATCCCTATCTTTGCCTACACCAGATAAGGATAGAGAACCCACGAAAAGGCATGAGATAGCTCCCATTATTTAACAAGTAACACTCCAGGGAAAAGCAGGGCTCAAGGTGCAGGAAGAAACCACTGTCACCCTCTACCAAACGAATTGTGTTGGTGTAATGTAATGCTAGGAGTGAAGAGTCACAGGACCAGTGTGTGTGTGTGTGTGTGTGTGTGTGTGTGTGTGTGTGTGTTTAGAAACAGCCTTGGACAAGGAATCAAAAGGCCTCATTACTAGAGGGTCCTTAGGCTGTAGCCTGCCCCATCTCACCTCCATTAACTCATTTGTAAAGGGCGGTGGTGTTCTAGCTACTTGCTAACACATAGACCTGTTTTTTAAATTATTAATTATGAGAACTGGGAGTAAACTTGAAAAGTCCTTGGAGTGTGAGGAATCACAAGCAGTCTGGGGCCAAGGTCTTTCCTTCAACTATCTACCAACTTTATGGCCAGGTTAGGTAAAGCAATCTGGAGGCCCTAGATGCAGCTTAAAAGGTGCATGAGACAGGGCTGGGCAGAGAAAGGGGAGAGGGGTGTGGGGCTTTTTAAGGTTGCAAATTAAGGAACTGACTTGACTTCGGGATGGAGGGTCGTGAAAATAAAGCTTTTTGGGGGAGAACCTGCTTAATGTTCTTAAGCTGTGCTGGACAGACCGAGCCAAGCCAGCTGTACTCGATGCTCTTAACTGATTTACAGACAGAACTCCAAATGACCCATGACTTGAGATATTAGAATCAGGGGTCGAGGTTGGGGAATGTGGCAGGGCCACAGATTCTCATTGGGGGAGGAGCGTGTAGCACCAATGCTCTGGGGAGACCTCACATTTGGTGAAGGAGACGTGAGTCTGGGTCCTTTCCATGTCCCCGAGTGCACCATGAGTGACACCAGAGCTGTAGCAGCCCGCGCCTGATCCTCCAGCTCTCGTAGCTCCGCCGCGAAGGCGCACACCTCTTGCTCCAGGCGCAGGTGTTGCTGCAAAAGGGCCTCGGCGTCTGCCTGGTCTTTCCCGCAGGATGCGCTTTCCAGTTGTTTCTGCCGCTGGAGAAGCCAGGAAGCCGCCTCGGCCGAGTCAGAAAAGTACTGTGGGGAGGTAGAAAAGACTGAGAGCTAGCTGGTGCCTGTGCGCCCAGCCGCCTCGCGTACCGCCCCGCCCTGCCCTCTCTACCTGCCCAACTAGCAGTGCTGTTTGCAGCCGGGCGCGCCGCCTTGTGGCTCCAGTCCAGAGCAGCTGCCAGGTTCCCTGCACTGCTTCCGCCCTTTCCAGAGGATCTGGTGTCAGGGGCTCTCTGACACTGAGGTTGCGTCCCCTCTGCATGAGATCTACACACACAGCCTGGTGGCGATGGAGTTCGGTTTCCAGAGCCTAGAAGGGTTGGGGGAAGGGAGGATTGTGAAGAGAGGGAGAGGGTGACTCCTGGAGTCCCAGGTCTGACAGGCAAGGAGGTCAGGGTGACCAAGAGAGTGGACACCTTGTGTTTCTGCAGAGCAGTAGCGATCTGAGTGAGGTCCCAGCCCAGGGCTGTCTTCTCCATTAACCGTCTGTGGTCTTGCAACCAGGCCTCCTCCTCCTCACAGCTGTGCAGGAACTGTGCCCGCTGGAGGGTCTGCTCCAGCAGGGTGCGTCTGGGGGACAGAAAGGACCACTAAGGGGTTTGGAGAAGACTAGAACATGGGGAGGGGGTTGCCCACTTGATCAGACCTGCCTCTTAGGCACGATTTTCCCAGAATGACTGAACAAGTAAGACGGAGGCTTTGGGGCTCAGGGGCAGTGTAGAGGAAGTTGGAAGGATTTCTGCTTGGCAAGAGATGATTACAAGTTATGGGAAAATTCTACGGACAGTTGAGGAGTTGAAGCAGACCCTTACCGGACTCTAACAAGAGACACCAGGCTGTGGTGGAGCTCAGCCAGTGCTAGGGCTTTAGCCTGCAGCATCTGCACACTGATGCCCTGGGAGGAGTCCAGCTGTGCCGTCTGGTGGACAAGACAGTTTACATGGGTTTTGTGGGCTGACACCTGGGCCTCCAGCAGGTCATGGCTCTGCAGCAGCAATACTATTTCTGCCAGCTGTTGCCCACAGGCTGTGGAGCTGGCCAACACCTGGGCAGAGATGAGTGGTCAATGCATTGCCAGGTGCTGGGTACCCGTGGGCACCAGCGTTGAGAAAGGACCCCCCAGAGTTCAGCTGACCTACTGCCCACCTGCAGCTCCCTAAGCTGGTCCATGGCAGCCTCCACTTCCTGCAGCAGACTCAGCACAGTCTGGGTACCTGCCATATGCTTCCTCTCCTCCTGTACACACTGCAGGAGCCTCCGCCAGCGCCCTGTGATCTCCTTCTGCCTAGATAATAAGAGGAAAGGGTGGTTTACCTCCGGTTGGGGCAAGGAAGCTTGGCTGCCCTGGAACAGTGGCACCTCTGGAGCTGGATGTGAATAGCCTGGCATGGGTGGTCAGGCAGAGTGTGTCCACAGTCAGAAGGGAGCCTGGAAGGTTGAGATGTACACACACAAGCATACACACACACACACACACACACACACACACACACACACACACGTCTAGTTCTTATCTCTATGGATGAAAACTGTCTTTCCAGTCACACAGACTAAAACCATGTCAGCTCAGTTTCTTAACCCAAATCTGTTTGCAAATCCTGTTTGGTACTATCTTCAAAATATATCCATTGATCTGGGCAGTCACAACTGTAATCCAGGATACAGGAGGAGAGGCCTAATTGCCTAATTGCCAGCCTGGTCTTAGTAAGTTCTGTCTCTGTGATACCCTGTCTCAGAATCAACATAGAAAGTTGTGTTCAGAATGCCACCACTTTATCACCTCACTGCTTTGCACCAGGATTGTACACAAGCTTCATAACTAAACGGGCTTGCCCCCTTCAGCCTGCCCTGGCACAGCATCCAGGTGGTCACTGGCACAAAGGTTACAGTGTGTCACCCCTCTGTGCAATTACAGTGTGTCACTCCTCTGCTCTGGGCAAGACTTATGATTTCCTAACTTTCTGAGGAAAAAAAAAATCAACCAAATACCTTTGCTTTACTATTTAAGGCCCAGCCTAACCTCCATCCCTCCCCTCCCTGGCCTCATCTCTTGCATCTTTGTCATGTGACTACTCCCCACCATTGCTACTTTTCAACCTTGTAAGGGATACAACCACTTTGGTGTGCTGTTCTAGATGTTCCCTCTGCCCAGGGCAGTCTGTCCTTCAC
Source organism: Rhynchomys soricoides (assembly GCA_019843965.1). Classification (NCBI taxonomy): domain Eukaryota; kingdom Metazoa; phylum Chordata; class Mammalia; order Rodentia; family Muridae; genus Rhynchomys; species Rhynchomys soricoides. The sequence goes on from JADRCH010000088.1 coordinate 7,989,853, forward strand.
ATGTATGTAACCAGTTCCCTTGCTTATCTCTGGTCCACGCCCACTTCCAGAGGCTCTCCTCTGGTGAACCATGCCACATCCTCCTGCTTTGGCTTCTCATTGTCGAATGCCTCTTTATTTTTCTGAGGACTTAATCAAGGGTTTTATGCATGCTATGCCTATGCTATCACTGAATTAAGCCATCGCATATTGTTTGCTAGTTTTGTGAGACAGGGTCTCATTATGTAGCCCTGGCTGGTCTGCTTTGTAGACCACTGTGGCCCTGCACTCATAGAGATCTGCCTGTCTCTGCCTTCCAGCTGCTAGGATTACACGCCTGGCCCAGCCCCTATTTTTTAAGATGCTCTCACATACTTTATTGATTTATTTTCTTCCTTGTTTTCCTTGCAAGTGTTTTAAGCGTTAGGAGGGAAGATGTTTTTATTTGCCCACAGCACTGCTAAATGCTTGCTAATAGTATGTAGGGATATGGTGGACACTGAATAAATGCCTGTTTATTGAGTGTGCCAGCTAATCGGAGGCTACCCAGAAAGAACCGTGCTTTACCAGAGGAGGTAGGTTATACCTGGTGGTGACTTATGTGTCCATGGGAGATTGATTATCTCTTAAGAGTGAACTTTGACTCCACAAACCACCTCACTCTTCTGTGTGTTGAGGGGAGGCTTTGGCTTTTTGTGAGGATGGGTTTTCTTGCTTGGAGCTCACCTGCAGGCCACATCTGCCCAGTTGTGATACTCCTCCTGCTGGAGGGTGTCTGCCATCTCACCCAAGGCCTGGAAGCGCCCTTCCTGGGGCAGGATGCCAGCCTCCAGCATGCTCAGCCTCTGAGTGGCTGCCTCCACTGTGGCTGGGTCGGTGAGGCAGGCTCTGGCCTGGTCTAACATCTGCTCTGCATCATTTAAAAAGCTTTCCCGGTGAGATGCCTTGCATTGAAAGCAGCGGGCCAGAGTGTCCAGTCGCTCCAGCTGGAGCAGCCTTTGCTGCACAGCCTGGCTCCTGGAGGCCTCTACCCTCTCTAGTTCTGCCCAGCGCCGGGCCAGCTCTGCAGGACCCAAGCCCTCTCGAGGTAGGAATGGCCTTCGGTTTTGGGCCCGGAGTGTTGTCTGCAGCTGGAAGAGCAAGGCCTCTGTGGCTCCTCGCTGCTGCAACCGAGGTGGCTTTTCCTGGGCACGGAAGGAGGCAAAGGCTGCCAGTAGCTGGCGCATGGCAGGCAGTGAGTCTGGGAAGTCCCGAGCCTCCAGCTGCATCTGCTTCTCCTCAATCCAGCAGAGCAGGTCAGCCACCAGCTGCTCATATTGAGTCTGCAGTACCTCCGTCTCCTGCAGCTGCAGTAGGATCTGGTGGAGGGCAGAGCACTGGTCAGGCTACACTCGGGGTGGGCCTCAGAGTGAAAGCCCCACCACTGAGTGCGAAGTGCCAGCCCAAGTTGTTCCCATAGGCTGACATTCCTTCTCTTGACTGAGGCTGTGCTAAAATACCTCCCTTCTCACCCCACAGAGGGGCAGGGGCATTGTACACACAGACCCAAGAGACTGCAGCACTCTCTCCACAACTGGGCTGAGATCACTGCTTGCCTTCCTCCATCCAATTTTGCCCCTTAGACCTCATCTGCTGGTTGAAGCCCCACAGGTTGCTCCTCTCTGTCTTCTTGCTTCTCTTCCCTGTGCCCTACTCCCTAAGTCACCTTAGAGTCCCTGACTCTACACCTCCATTAAGACACTAACCCTGAGGACAGCCCCTCCGGGTCTCAGCCTCTGCCCTCACATCCACAGTGTAACCCCCTAAAAGCACGGACTCAGTGTAGGGCCTGCTCAAAAGAGCCTCTTCTATGCACGTCCTTTAAGACGTGGCTCTGTATGCCTTTTAATCCCATTATAAGCTTAACAGTTTTTGAGGGCAGTGGAGGCAGAAGTCCAGAAAGGGTCACCGCTCCCCTGGCTTCTCATGTATGCCGGGAACCATGCTAGGTACTTTACTATCACTCAAACAGCCTTCTGTCATTCAGGAGTTGTCACCTCCATGTCACAAATGGAGCACAGAAAAGTGAGGCCATTTGACCAAGGCCACAGAGCCAGTAAGGCATAGGGACAGCCAGCCAGACCTGCCTCCCTTTCTTACCGACCTTAGCCAGCCTCCTCTGGGCTGTGTGCCCCTGCTTCAGGCGGGAGAAATAGTGATAGTACTGAGACACATAGGTCATGATGGAGCATTCATCTGGATGCAGGGATGCCACGTCCTCAGGATCCAGCAGCTGGGCAATGCCGAGCTGCTGCTCAGCCACTCGGAAGGCGAAGGAGAGGTTATATAGAGGTCGGTCCAGACTCAGTGAGCCATAATTCAGCAGGTCCGGCCTAGGCAGAGAATAGGAAGGATCCTCAAAAGAGCCTTTTGGCCTGCTTATGTTAACTGTCCACTGTTACTGTGACTGTTCTGCCAGCCCCAGGCTGCAGTGTTAGCAGTGTTAGTTGATAGGAGGGAGGGTTACTGTGGTAGAAAGGTTAGCACACAGGGCAGGGTGGGCCACCTCCAAAGGGCAGACACTAGTAAAGAGAGAGCAGGGAAGAGACAAGGCCCAGGAAGTAGAGAAGGCAGGGTCAGAGGCAAGGCTGCTGACTCTGTGGCTCCGAAGGGAAGGGGGAGGAGCAGGCCCAGAGCAGGGCTCAGACCGAGGTACTCTTTATTTATGGCCCACTGGTCCTTCTCTTTCCAGGCCCAGGGTATGGGGGCTATGTGGAGGAGCAGCCTGAGGCCCCGGGCTCAGAGGGTGGAGGCTCAGGCTTTAAGATGCACCTGTGAGCATGGAGCAGGGCATTAAAGCCAAGCCCGTCGCTCCAGCTTCGGGAGAAGTCAGTGATGTCCACATTGGTGTAGCTGGCTGTCTTCCGCTGGCACCACACCAGCAGGGCTTCTTTGGCAGACAGCAAAGCTGCACTGGCCCCGAACTCCTCCTGGCAGGACAGGGCAATGTGGTTAATGAGTGAGGTGGCTGGAAGGTGAGAGAATCTTCAGGGACACCTGGGACACTCCAGGAAAGGGACGGTAGGGGAAGGCCAAAGGAGCCTCTTCAGATAGCAGTCTTTATCTCTAGACAAATCTCTAAGCAATCTTCCCAGGGGGTCTTGGATGGATCCTCCAGGCAAAGGAAAAGTCTGATTTTTTTTTTTTTAAGTAACTTTTGAGGGATGGTGACTTAGTTAAGTGTAGTGTATGTGACCAGGAACATAGAGGAGCTACACATCATATATATTGTCCAGGCACAGCCACAGGGAGGTGTGGCCTGATTCAGGCTACAGGATCAGGTCTAAAGTGCAGGTCTATGGTCTAACACTCCAGGTTTTAAAAGAGTCCCTTTTACCCTTAAGGCACTATTATGCTATTTTTAGAATACTGTACTGTTCCTTTCTTATGCTTTCCTACCTCATGGCCCAATCATGGTCTCAAGGCCCTTCCTCTTAATAAAGCTAATTCCTGAAGTGTCTGCTTCTCTCATTAACAACAGCACTTCCGATAGGCCAGCCATAGAGCTGACCTGAGGCCTCACAGGATAGAAGGTGGGGCTCCCTAAAGTCCTGTTGTCAGGCTCTCTGCAGGCCAGGCAGAGACCTTTTCAATTCAGTCCTTTGTGGCAGTTACTGTACCTTCATACACTGATGAGGTGGAGTCTCTTTATAGATTTAATTTCCTCTGGTGGTGCCAGTGACATGTGTAAGAGAAGCTAGAACACTGCCCAGGATCCCAGCTAATCAGGGAAATGGCCTGAGGTGGCTGCAGAGGGCCCTAGGAATCGAACTCAGGCTGCCAGGCTTAACCGCAAGTGCCTTTACCCACTGAGCCAATTCATAAGCCTCTACATGGTGAGTTTTGAGAGGCCTTCTGGGTGTGTCATATCCACAACTTATAAAATTAGGGTCTCAATCTCTGGCTTGTCTTGCCCAACTTACTGGCACAGAGCTGAGGGTGGTGGTTTGAAATTCATAGAACAGGGGCTGGAGAGATGGCTCAGCGGTTAAGAGCACTGACTGCTCTTCCAGAGGTCCTGAGTTCAATTCCCAGCAACCACATGGTGGCTCACAATCATCTGTAATGGGATCGATGCCCTCTTCTGGTGTGTTTGAAGATAGCTCATACAGTGTGCTCATATACATAAAATAAATAAATAAATCTTGAAAAAAGAAATTCACAGAACAGAAACTTGATAAATATAAGGACAATATGCTTATGCTTTCTGTGCCAGGGGTAGGGTAAAGGGAGGGATAGGAAAAGACAGAGCCTTGAAAATACTGTTCCAGTGGTCTTCAAGACCCTGGGGACACTGTAGACCTCTGAGCTGGGGGTCCCTTTATATATCTAATTTTCTCTGGTGGCACATTGTATTGTGAAGGTGGCAGGGATTCAGTGCCAAATGACAGTCCAAGAATGGAAGTGACTAATGGCCAGCCACTCTGCCTCTCACCAGTGAGTGACTAGTCCTCAGGCAGTATGAAGAACCTTAGCTCTTATTTCAGCACAGGGAAAACATCCTGTGTCCTTTGCCCTGGATGAAGGGTGAATATTCATTCACTATTCATTCAACACCAAGGGATCATGGGTGGAGCAGCTCAGGGGTCTGAGATGAAGCCAGGACTGGGCTAGGCCATGAGGCATGGGAACCTGAGACATACCCTGTCCAAAGAGATGTGGGAAATCTGGAAACGCAGAATGATGACCCAGAGGAGTCCCAGGATGAGGGACTGGTCTCCATCCACAATGTTCTCTGGCCCGATGAAGGGTATGGGCACCTGTGGGCACAGTTGATTGGGCTAAGCCACAGCCCTGAAAGCTGGAGTCCAGGAGGCTGTGAGATGGGAGGGGCCTGCCTCTTCCAGCAGAGGTCCCACAGGGAGAGCAGGCAATGAACAATGGCAGGGGAAGGATGGCTTTCTAACGGCTGGGACATTGGCCCAAGTCTCCACTGGTGTTCTATAAGCAGGTAAACTAGACTGGGCCACTGGGTAGAGGACCCTCAATCCTCAAAGGTGGTGCAGAAAATGGGAGTTCTCAAGTGAGCTAAATAGACACAGCCAATGTCTGCCTCCTCCTTCTCCTAATGTTGCTGTATCTAAGGGGGCACCTGGGTCCCTGGATCATCCCCAAATCTTAGTCTCTAACCAGTGTTTCATCTCCATCAGAACTATCAGAAGTTTAGAGTTCCCAGCCACACCCAGCCAGATTCTCCAGAGCCCAGGCCCAGGCCCAGGCCCAGGCCCAGGCCCAGGCCCAGGCCCAGTAATTTGCATCTGAGCAAACGGTGAGTGTCTAGGTTGGCCATAAGGGTGAGACCTCTGGTCTAGAGCTTGTTCCTTAGGGGGAGGACTGGTTAATTTATGACAGGTACACATCAGGGGCTCACAGGATCTGCCAGTTACCCTCTGGCTCCATTGTCTCTACTGAATCATGTGACACCAAGGCTGAAGAATTCTGCTATCAGGACTCTCTTTGCTAAGGCATCCCTGGTGCCTGATTCTAACGCAGGCCTTGGTGTCCTTGTACTGGCTGTCTCAGCTGTCTGGAAGTGTTATCCCACATGATTATTCCCCTTTCTTCCTCCAGTTTGCTGTCATACGGCCTACTCTAACCACCTTACTTGAAACTGAAACTGCAAGCCGGGCAGTGGTGGCCCATGCCTTTAATCCCAGCACTTGGGAGGCAGAGACAGGTGGATTTCTGAGTTCGAGGCCTGCCTGGTCTACAGAGTAAGTTCCAGGACAGCCAGGGCTATACAGAGAAACCCTGTCTTGAAAAAACAACAAACAAACAAACAAACAAACAAACCAACAACAAAAAATTGAAACTGCTTTTTTTTCCTCCCACCTAAACATACACATCTGCTCCCATCCCTGCCATGGTGGGGGTGTTGGGTTTGCTCCCTAATATGTCCTCAGTTCTTAGCATATACTATGTAATAACATTGAGCTGAATGAACAAAGAAAGGAGAGATGCCATATAAGACCAGACAGCTGGGAGATGACTGTGAGCCCTGCCAGCAGAACTTCAGTAGGTATTGTACCCTGTGGGTGTATTCTCTTGTACCCCACTGGTCTCTGAAGAATGCACCCATGTACTTCCCTCTCTTCCTGGCCACCCCATCCCTCTGTATTCACCTTAACTTGGAGCAAAGGTGAGCTTGTTTGTTCCTTCCAGGCTCTCCAGAGTCAATATTCCCAGCTTTGGGTTTAGCAACAGTCTGCTGATCAATGAACTTGATCACGATGGGAGGAAATCAGCAACTATCCAGGGCTGTGTTGTTATTGTTGATGGTATGTATGTTTACCTATGTGTATTTGTCTTGGGATAACACACATCCAGTTACCATCCTATGTTACTCAGGGTAGCCTCAACTTGAGATCCTTCTGCCTCAGCTTTTTTAGTGCTGGGATTAATGATGTTAGCTACTACACCCAGCCTAGGAATTGCTCAATAACTGACTCTAGGGGAAATCAAAGCCGTGGTTTAGCTGTGCTTGGGGTAACTCCCTTGTCCGATGTTGACTACAGTTCTCTGAGCTATCTAGAGTGTTGAGGCTATCACCTCCACGAGTGTCAGTGGCCTGATGTATAATACAGCTCATAAAGAAGCTAGGTGTGGAGGTGCATTCTGTATTTCTATGGGTCCAGGTTTATGAAATGAAAAGATTAAGAACACTCAGATTCTTTCAGTGAAGAACCCTACAATCCTCCCTCATTAGACAGTGATGCTTTCAGTCCAGATCAGGTTATAGACTGTTCCTGCTGTGACCAGCTGGTGGCTGTCTAAGCCAAATGTACAGGGCAAGGAGACCTTTGCTAAACTCCTTGAGCCTCAGCTGCACTTGTAGTATTCAGGCCCAGGTCTCCCACTCTGCCTGAGGCCTAGGCCTCTTTTGACGACCTCTGGTTCCTGTTCACCCAGCTCTCCATCCAGAAACACCTTCCCAGAACAAACCTTGGCCCTGAGGAAGGCCAGGGCATGGCTGTTGTTCTCCAGGAAGTGCACACGCAGGCGGCCCAGGCTGGGCGCTGGTAGGGCCTCCCCAGAGATAAGTTCTAACAGCCGCAGTAGGTGGGCACCATCAGCAAGCTCTGTGCACAGGTTCTGGATCCTGACGCCCACCTGAGGAGTGGATTGAGGCTGATGTGGGCTCAGTCCAGCATTTCCTGCCCACCCCATTTTAAAGCCTGGGAGGGGTAGGCCAGAATAGCTACAAGTAGATGATTCCACGGCAGACCCCCAGGTCTCTGGCCAGAACTGGAAGTACTCAGACCTTACTTACCCGTCCTAGACGGAAGATGTGATTGATCCACTTGGTGAAGGTCTTCTCCTGCATGTGTGCATGCTGAGCCTGGAGCTTGCGGACATGGCCTATCTCATACTCAGAGTCCATGGCCAAACTTGAACTCAGTAGGGCTGAGCTTTGGGCTTGGGTCTCCTTGCCAGGGACACTGTGGCTAAGGAGGTGGAGGATTGATGAACAACCAGCTCATGAGCCTGTAGCAATTTGAGGGTGAATGGCAACTGGATATTTCCCCGTGTCTGGAGGTGGTGGAGGCATGGGGTCTGGGAAGTACTGTGGATACTGATTATCCTCCTGCCAGGAGTCTGAGGCCCTATCTTGCCACATTGTCCCCATGAAGGACAGAAATTGTGGATTGGAACCTAAGCAAGTTAAGAAGCCTGACTGGTAGCCTGCACTTGAATGACCCAGAGTCACCCCCATCCCAACTACTGCTAGTCCTATTACCACAGCCATTGGCCCCTGCTCTTTGGCAAGCAGAAGGAAGATAGGGCTGCTCACCTTGGCAGTAGATGTCCGGGTCCTCATTAGGAGGCCCCACTGCTGGATGGAGATACAAGATAGCGAAGCCTGGGGAGTGGAGGAGGCAACCAGAAAGGTCAGGCTGGAGCCACAGTATGGCCCTCCCTTTGTCAGCCTGTCAGCACACAGGCTGCATTGTCCTCCTACTTGCACAGGGCGGGGCCCAGACAGGAGAGGGTGGCTCAAGAATGTTCTAGACTCATTGCTAGGGGGTCTCCTCCTTCATACTCTACCTCATCCCCTGGCTGCTTCTGCTGTTGGCAGGTGAGGGAGGGTCTTGGCTCTGATGGTCTTGTTGGCTCTGGTGAGAACACTGCAGGATGCTGAAGTCTGAATTAGAGGTATCCACAACCGGGACTTCTGGCTGAAAGCTGTGCACTCACTTTCTCTTCTGTACCCCATCCTAGGATGATTGAAGGAACAATCTGACAGCCTCTCCCTAACTGGGAATAGCCACAGGAAGCTGTAGCATCCTGGGCTTAGTTTCCCAGGTCTTCAATAGATCGGAGCCACAAGCTCAGCTTAGCTAAGCACTGAGAAGCCAGTGACAGATGGATTGTGACTGAAGGGGCCTGGGGAAGCAGCTCTTGCTCATAGCTCCCCTGTGAGCAACAGCCCCTTCCCACATGTGTCCTGCCAGTAGTCCTGATCTCTCCTTTCAAAAGCCTTGGCCACAGGGACACTTCCCTGAGGTGCTATAGCTCTTCCTTCCCACCCGAGTCTCCAAAGACATTCACACACAACTATCTCAGAGACTGAGACCCAAGTTTAGTTAGTTGTAGGTAATCACCAGGGAAGGTGCTCACTCTTCCTGACTGCAGCACAAGAAGCCTTCTGCATGGGCTGCCTGATGCCCCAGACTACAGTCAGCTCTAAGGAAGATTCTAGAGGAAACTGTACAGTCTTCCAGGCCCAGTTCCTGTTTTGTAGAGGAAGCCTTGTCTTCGGTCATAGCATCCTGAAGGTACTCAGTCTCATCTGTAAGGGAAAGCTTCATTGGAAAAGCCTTCTGGATTTGAGGGACTCTGGCCTCAGCTCCTCCAGGTTTGTGAGGCCAGAGAGAACTGTACCATGCTTTGTTGGTAGGTTTAAGCAGAGGTGACTGTTTAGTTGTTTGATGTGGGGCTGGAGAGATGGATCAGTGGTCAAGGGCACTGGTTGCTCTTCCAGAGGACCTGGGTTCAGTTTCCAGCACCCATAAGACTTACAGCTATCTGCAACTCCAGTTCCAGGGGATCTGGTGCACTCTTCTGGCTTCTGCAGGTACCCGGTACTCAAGCAGTGCACATACATCAGACAAGCACTTGTACACATAAAGTACAATAATTTTTAAAAAGTTATTGTTGGATGGGATTAGAGGACTGCTCTCCTTCCCATGCCCTCCCCCTCCCCCGGCTCAGTGGCAACTAGAGCCACTGCATATTGTACAAGGAACAGCTCCTCTTTGGCTATGAATGACTAAGCCCTTGGTGAAAGGTCAATGGTCTTTGAAATCTTTGCTAGGAGACTGAACTTTCTATTTGAGCTGGACTGAATGATACAGATGGGTATATTGGCCATAATTGAAAAACAGTCTAGCAGGAACAGGACTTCAGGTGCTGTTTGCTCCAGCATCCCAAACGTTGTCACTGTAGATCTGGGTTTCCTGTCTTGCTCAGTGCCTCCTGCCAGCCCAATCTCCTCCCCCTTTTCCTTCTCTCAGTATCTTTACAGAATTGTACCTGTAAGGCCCCTGCTTATAGTTCTGGAGAAGAGGGACTATGTAGGACATCTTCCTAAGTGCTGGGGTAGTGGCCGTTGAGAACTGAATTGGGGAACACATATATTTTTGAACTGATATCTGTGACTAGGGGGAATGAAATACTCTAATTGGCTTAAGCTAATTAGGATCTATCCTGGAAAGTGGGGAGGAGCCAATTTTACCCAAACCTCATGGCTCTGGGTAAGAATGAAAAATAATATGTTGTGCTAAATAATAGTCTAGGCTGGCATCATCACAAGGGTACATGTGTGACAGAGGAAAAGCCCAATGCCTTCTGCAGGTGGTATATACCTGAGAGGCACAGGACCTTGAGGTGCATGCAACAGGCCTACACTTCAGGAATGTGCTCAGAGATGTCCCCTGCCCCCATCCCAGTAATACCCACCTCTACAGTCCTTCAGCTTGGGCTTTCAACCTCTCAGGTGGAATGTGAGCCTCAGTAGGGCCTTTGCCCCAGTGATATACCCCGAGACCTCTTTCCCAGAAAGGATTCGGGAGGAATTGGGGTCACAAGGGATGGCATGGAGAAGAGGTATACCTTTCGGGACTCTTCTATCTCCTTTCAAAATGGACCCAAGGGACCGACCACTTACCTCTTGAAAAGTGGGCACAGTTACAAGAAGCCAGTGCCAGTGGGGATTGACACTTTTAAATAAGATTTTAAAGGATAGAGCATTGTGTGATTTACTGTTGCTAAATACTATGTACCTCATACACTGTTTAATTGAGCCATGGATTACTTGAATAGACTCAGGCTACCTGTTCTGGGGTCCTGCCAATAGGTTGAAACAATGCAATCTGGCCTACCCCAAGAGCAGGGGTATGTCCACAAGCCCAAGTGCAGTTTCTTTCTCCTTGGGCTCAGCAGGGCTTCACTGGAAGGCAAGGACGGCAGCACCCAGCTAATGCACTAACTTCCCCTCACCTGCAGAGGGTCTCGTGAACCAATGCTGTGTGGTAGTTACAAATAGGGTCTTTAGAACCAGGGAGAGCATGAGTAGGTGTGTAGTCAGATTTTATACTTCCACGTTTCCCCCAGTGTATAAACACTCTGAGGTGGCGTCTTTGAAAACTGGGATGATATGTTATGGTGGGTTAGATATGAAATGTACTGAAGGCTTGGTAGAGAGGTGACTGGACCATACGGGTTCTGAGTTTATCCATGGATGAAGGTGAAGGGATAAGGAAGCAGATCACTGAGGCATGCCTTTAAAGACCCTGTCTTGGGTCTCTGTTTCTTGGCTGCCAAGAGACAACAGCCTCTTCTGCCGTGTGCTCTTGCTGCTGTGGTATTCTGCCTCACCTCCAGCTCACAGCTGACCTCTGCACTGACTTCTCTCAGGCTGTTGGCCAATTTAAACTTTCCCTCCTAGAAACGGAATTCTGTCAAGTATTTCTGTGACACAGAAAACTGACACGAGGGTGGGGCCATACAGAGTGAACGTACACATGAGGCAGGAGGAGTATTTGAACAGTCGAGGAACTGTGCATTGGTCCTGAGAAGACACAATGAGTGAACAGTCGAGGAACTGTGCATTGGTCCTGAGAAGACGCAGTCTTTCATTTTATCATCATTTCTGGTGCTTTTCCTTCTGGTAAAATTATTATGATGAACAAAAGAATGTTATAAAAAGTAGACCCATGATTTTTTGTTGTTGTTGTTCAAGAACATCTCTGGGTCAGAGCAGGGTAAGGCTTAGCTGCTAGGCTTCTCCCAGCAGAAGATGGAGAGGAGTGGAGGAGATCCCAGAAATCTTAGCCTGCTGTCTCTAGAAAGGCCTCTTCTAAGGTTCTGTATAAAAGTGACTTGGTCATATCTACGTTGAACATGGACACACTTTAGAGACAGACTCATGAGACATACATTTGTGATTATATTTAGGTAGATATATGCCAACTGTGCAGAGAGAAAGCAGAAGACAATTGGGAAGAAAGGCAGGCCTCCCAGGCATTACCACTCCGTGGACACCAGGGTCCTCACACCACAGAAATGCCCGCATTCAGTTACAGCCCCAGGATCAAACATTCACCTGTGTATGTACAATTAATAAAAACATGCTTTCAGAATAAAGTGCACTCCATGTTTCTCTTAAAACCATTATTTAGAAAGTAAGACAGGGAGTGTAAATGGTGACAACTCTGTTTTACACAGACTACCGTAAAACTAAAGACGGCGCTCAGGCTGGCTTCAAACTCATGGTAACCCTCTTATATCTGCCTCCCAAGTGCTGGGATAATAGGTGTGAGCTTTTAGTATTTTCTCTAAAATCACCAGTTCTGACCCTGAGACTGCCAGAGGCAGGCAATTAGGGGTTGGAGGATTGTTCCTGTGAAGACTCAGGGGTCCTGTTCACATTCATTCATTCCGGTGCTGTTGGGGCTGGGCCATGTGGTCACTGCTGTGCTGATTCCTACTTTGTAAGTGATGACAGTGCTCCTCAGCTGTGCCACAGAGCAGGGTATGGTAGGAGGCAGCACCTGCGCCTGAATAAGCGGGTCAGAGAAATTCAAGGGCTTTGGAAAGAGCACTAAAGAGCCAGAAGCAGCCCAACCCTGGCCCCAGATAGGCACTCCTGATGCAAAGTGTTCTAGCTTGGAAGAAAAGGTGTTACAGAGGAGATTTCTGCAAAGAGACTCCATCTTGTGAGAAAAACACAACTGGACACAATAAAATGCACTTTTCCTTTAAAAATAAAACAACAGCATCAATCACCAAGACACTGATCTCTTCCACTGAGAGCTCAGGATGGGGTTGGTCTCTCTTTACCTAGGTCCGAAGGCTCTGGGACTCCACACAAATCAAGACATGTCTTTATTGAATTTAAATTCTGCCACCTACCAAAGAGCCTTGGGGACATTCAGTAGTCAAAGGCTACACTTAGTGACAGATGGGGACTATCTCTTTTCTTAAGTCTGATAAATTGACTCTGTTGCAACCTATTGGATAAAATGGAAAGAAAAGCAAATCCTCAGACTTCAGCGATCTGAAGGTCTAGAGGTCTTGCCAGGGGCTGACAGTTTGTGAATTCCAAATTCCTAACTGAATCCAGCTTTGCTGGGAGGGGGACTTGGCAGGGTCAGGCAGCAGGTGCTGGGACAGGACAGACTCTTCTGGCCTGGCTGCCTGCTGGGGACTGCAGATGGGCCCACACAGACATGGCACATCCTCTTTCAAACCTGGGTATTAGCCTTCTCTTTGGTGTCAGTCTATGGAGGGCAGAAACTCTCTGCTCTGTTCCATTTCCTCTCTAGATAGAGCAGAAAACACAATAAAAAGAAAAAATAAATTAGGTCAATTGATGCCTCTCAGTGCCCTCTGATGGACAGAGAAGTTCATGGTAACTTACTGTCCAGCACAGCTCTGAAGACCCTAGTGAGTCCCTGGCTCACTCCCTGAGTCCCCAGAGTTCACTAGCCAATGTCACACCTACATTCTTTGGATAATTTCTTTTTCTTATTTTTTTATCTCCATGTTTATATACTGTTCTTCTCAATATTTTGATAGAAACCTAGGGATTTTAGAGCTATAAGGATCTCATCTAGTGTCCAGGATCTGCCCTCCCTGCCCTACACATGAGGAAACTGAGTTACAGAGAGGACGGAACCTAAGCCAAGGACATTCATCGAGTCAGTGGCAGATCAGACTTCAGGCCCAGGTACTACCCCTCCCACCGGCTATGTACCCTCAGTCAGCCTTTGGCAAGGACTTCCTATGAGAGGGGGGCACAAGGTGTAGGGGCAGGCTGTTGGGGAGCTCGTAGCCATCCAACTTGATCTTGATGAGGTGCTTGGCCAGTGCGAACTCCTCCTCATCCAGCATGCCGTCGCAGTCACAGTCGGCCAACTTCCAGATCTTGCCTAGGACGCTGTTGGGCAGCTTGGAGGTCACCATTTCCTTCTTGGCATTGACACCTGATATCTTGCCATTGATGGGTGACAGCGTATAAAAGAGTTCATCATACACGGGCTTGTCTTTAGCCACGACCCACTCTTCCTCATCAGCACCCTCCTTGGCCCCCTCCCCATAGCCCTGGTTGAAGGGCCCCTCTGTGGTACCATCAAAGGCACCACCCTGCACCATTTGTGTGGGCATGTTCATCTCCTCCTGGCTGATGAGGCTCATCAGGGATGAGATCTTGTTGGTCAGCATGTTGTCCACAGCCTCGATCAGCTTGGGCTTCAGTGAGTGGAACTTGGTGAAGTCATAGTTCTCAAGTTGCTCCTACAGGAGGGGAAACCAGATCTGGTGTTATGTTCTCTGCAGGAGGCACTGGAGGGAATGGGGTCTCCCTTAAAGCAGACATCCCACCACACCCATTCAGAAGACCTCTTTGCTGGGGCGCCTGCATCCAAGCTCACCAGATGCAAGAGGGGCTTAGAACAAAAACAAGGTTCAGGGTTGAGATGTGACTTTTTATAGAGTAGCTGCTATCTCTGTGGCTGCAGGAGTTACAGCAACCTCCTATGACTGTAAAAAAACCCTTTCACCTGCCCTTAATGCCTTAGAGAATTAGTTTGCTCTCAGAAATGTTCTGCTACACACATTGGTTACTTCTACGACAATCCAGGGAGTGGAAAAGGCCAACATTATAACCTTGTTTTACAATCACAGCTACACAGGTGAGTGAAGACTAGAGGCTACATCGGGTAACTCTTTACTATGCTTTGTTAAAAACTCTAGGACCATATTTAGAAAAAATTAAAAAAACAAACCCCCAAAACCTATCATTTGAGAATGTTGTAGCAGGCTGCGTGTGGTAGCATATCTTACAATCCCAGCACTCAGAAGGTGAAGGCTGTAGAGCTGCTGCAAGCTTGAGGTGTTCCTGGTCTATATAGCAACACCCTGTCTCAATTGTCCTAGTTTCTGAGGAAAGAACTTGTTTTGGATTATTTGAAAAATTAAAATTAATGATATACATCATTAACAATGATGTAGCTTGGGGCACATGTTCCTTGGCTTTAACCTCTTGGGAATGAACCTAGAAGGCTCTAGAACTGGAAACCTGTAGGGAAACACCACAGAGGCATGGTCTACTACACTGAAGCTTCTCCAAGAGGGTACCCGTCAGGGTGGTGGGGAGCTTGTGGCTGTAGACTAATTAGTTATTTCAAATGTATGGACAAATGAGCACATGTTGAGACCTAGGCAGCAGGGTGAGCATCACAAGCCAGGTCCCAACAGGTCTCCACCCCATCTCTTGGGAGAAGTGGCCTGTCAGCAGAGCACAGGCTCTAGAGAGGGCTGTGAAACTCAGCCACTGTCCTCCCGGAGTGAAGTTAGCTTCTGGGCAGGAGGGTCACAGGGGATCTCTGGGTAGTGATAGAGAGCCTGTTCTACCTAGTTTCTCTCTGCTTACTTATACATCCATACTTGCACCCACCCACCGACCGATATCATGCAGCCATCGGGTATCCACCCCTTATCACTGCCATATCCACTGATATGCACCCAACACTCTCCCAGGCCCGGGGATGGGCTCTGCTTTAAAGGAACCTTGGTCACACAGGAGGAAGACACCAGCTGTTCAGTGTCTACTTTCAAAAGAGACTTGTGCAAAAAAGATAACATGAAATACAAGTCAGTAGAAAGGCAAAATGGAGTAATCAGAAGGGAGACGGGACATCACATAGGTGTCTGAAGTTAAGGAAAGTGGTTTCCTTCAAACACATATGATCTCAGAATTCTGGGTTCCTCAGACACCCCGGGAGGACCTCATTTATTCATTGCTGTGACAGATGGGACTATAGTTGAGCTTTCCTTGAACAGGGAGAATTACCTAGGGCTTAACATCAACAGACTTAAAGACCTAATGGAAAATGGTCTTCCTAGTAAATGCAGAAGCATAGAGAGAGAGAGAGAGAGAGAGAGAGAGAGAGAGAGAGAGAGAGAAAGAGAGAGAGAGAGAGAGGGAGTAAATGTGTTGTGTGTGTGTGTGTGGTGTCTATGTGAATGTGATGTGTGTGTGTGCATGTGTCGATGTGAATGTGGAGTGTGTGTGTGTGTGTGTGTAGGTGCATGCCTGTGCAAAGAGGCCAGAGGCAGCTGTCAGGTATGTTCCTCTATTACTCTCAACTGATTTGTTTGAGTCAGGGTCTTTCACTGAACCTTGACTTATATTTCTCTGGTAGGAGAACAAAAATTGTGATCTCCAGGGTGTGTGGCAGGGCAGGAATTCTGCATTCACATATGGAAGGAAAGCCCCAGCACTTAGACTGTATGGGGCAGAGCCAAAACCTGACAGCCTATTGTGTGTTCAGAATGACCTCCCAACACACTTGCAAGCAGCCAGCACTGCGCTATTTAACCTGCTGTGATGGAACTCAGTGGTGTGCACCTGGCCAAGCCCTGGAGCAGGCAGGTTTGCTATCTACAGTGAGTTCTGGTTTCTAGGTCCTGCATACTCAGTGGTTGATTAGAGCCACAGGATTCTAATCACCCCCACCCTCAGCACCAAACAGTACCCAGTACTCAGGCCTTCTGCTGACAGTGTCACAGAGAGAGCCCAAAGGGGCCAGCTAAGGAGGAGGGATGTGGGCCTTCCTACATAAACATTCCAGTGCTGCTGGGTAAGTAGTCTGAATTCCCCTGGGTGCAGGGACACCTACCACATCCTTGAGGACTGACTCTCAGTCCTGAGCACACAGGATACCTGTGTCTGGCAGACATGTGGGGATTACGTCTGCCCGCCTGCAGAGGACAGGAATTCTGATGACAGCTGTATGAAGAAGCAAAGGGCAAACGGCCACAATTTTGCAGGAATGACTAGAAAGCAACAACTATGTCTGCCCAGAAAGCACACAGGAAATAAGCCGTACACTCTGGTCCCTGTGGTCCTTACAGGCCTGAGCAGAGGAGGACAAGCTGTTGCCACCAGTTTTCAAGCAGTGACGGATAGGGTGCAATGATGGAGATAATGGCTGTACTGCCCTCTGCTGTTCAGGCATTGTAACTCATACACATGGGGGACAAATTCTTCAGGCCAACTGAGTGAGCACTAACAGCATGGTGTTTCTAGTGTTCTCAAGGGGCAGGACAGTCATAGTGTAATAGGCCAGATTTCTTTAAGACAGGCCACGGAGCAGACACAGGCAGCCTGACCTGGCACCGAGGGAACCAAAATACACACTTGATTCAGTGTAACAGATGTGAGACCCCCTTACTGGGGGTCTCTCTCTCTGTCTCTGTCTGTCTCTGTCTCTCTCCTCTCCTCTCCTCTCCTCTCCTCTCCTCTCCTCTCCTCTTTTCTCCTCTCAGAGCTTTTCTGTGTAGCCCTGGATGTCCTGGAACTTGCTCTGTAGACCAGGTACTAGTCTTCAACACACAGAGATCCTGCCTCTGTGCTGAGATTTAAAGTGTGTGCCACCAGCACCCAGGAGAGTATAGTCCTAAAACCAGCTGGGCTGAACCCTCCTCATGGCCCTGACGTATGCCCAGTTCCTGTTATTTCCAGACTTTAGCCTCTGCCTCTGACCCACACACAGCTGGTGTCAACTGAATGCCTGTTGCTGAGAATGGTAGATCCTCAACAGCCTCAGGGAAAGGAGCATGCTCAGCATGTAATTACTGAGCATATACTACATTCTAGAGCAGCAGTTCTCAACCAGTGGGTCACAGTCCTTTGGGGGTTGCACATCAGATATCCTGCATATCAGACATTTACATTACAATTCATAACAGTAGCAAAATTACAGTTAATGAGGTAGCAACAAAATAATTTATGGTTGGAGTCACCATAACAAAGGTTGTAGCATTAGGAAGGTTGAGAACCACTGCTCTGCATGAAGGGGAGGTAGAGTGAGCATGACATGGATACTGAACTCATGGAGTTACAGCCTTACAAAGACACACTGAGTCACAGACATGAAGTCAGTAATTACACTGAAGCCCACATACAGCATTTTCATGTTGCAGCAAGGGGTGTGTCACTGGGACAAAGACTAAATTATTCTTACTCTTGTCTTAAACGTCTGCACATTGATGTATTCCAGGGACTAGAACAATTCTTGGCCACAGTAATTAACATTTCCTGGACGAATGACTAAATGAATACAAATGAACATGGCTGCTCTCAGGTTGGGATTCCTTGTTCTGTCCCAAGGCACTCAGGCTCACTGAAGATACTAAGTGTGGGTCCTGACCATGGGGATTATCAGCATAGGCTTAGACTCACCCACTCTCCAGCTGAATGGGCTGTGGCTGCTCCTGAGACTCTGGTTTCCCTAACTCCTTCCTTTCCCAGGGACTGTGCCTTGTCCCAGCTCTGGGAGACCTGAGTGTCCTCTGACCCAGATGGGCCCGGATTTTCACAAATAGATACAGGTTCAGAGTCTGTTTCTGTTTCTGTTATGGGAACCCACCTAGGGGCCACGTGAGAGGCCCAGAGGGGCTGAGTGAAGCTTCAGGGTCTTACAGCAGTCCCTCTGTGGTTTGGGCAGTGTAACAACAGCTAATGAGCACATATATATGGTACTGTGACACACAGTGGGTATTTCTTCATAATTTTCATTTAAGCCAAGATATTAAGTTTTCTTCCAAACTGAAGTTCCCTTATGAAGGGAACAAGGGAACAGCTGTTCTGTACTTGAGCCATGGAGTACACGGCATAACCTAAGGTGTAAAAGAAAAAGCCTCAGCTGGACAGTGGGGGCACACACCTTTAATTAGCACTAAGAGGCAGAGGTAGGCAGATCTCTGTGAGTTCTAAGCCAGCCAAGGCTACACAGAGAAACCCTGTCTTGAAGAAAAAAAAAAAAAGTCTCTGGGAAACGACTAACCACCAGTCCTCAAGTTAGTTATCTTATGGCCAGAAAAAAAGAAATTCCTCTTCTGGACAGAACACCCGTTGTAATGCTAAAAGGAAAAAATACATAAAACAAATTCCCTCCTACTTGGTTGCCTAGTTCAGCCTTGATGTGAGGGTTTGTGCCTAGTCTTATTACATCTTGTTATGTTGTGTTCAGTTGATAGTCTGGGAGGCCTGATGTTTTCTGAAAAGAAACGGAAGAACAGCAGATTGAGGGAGAATGGGGGAGGGGATTGGAAGGAGGGAGGAGAGGCTATGGATGTATTGTATAAGAATAAATTGATTTTTTTAAACAAAACAAAACAAAACAACCCCAACCATTTGACTAGATCCTGCAACCAGATCATAGCAGAAGCACTCGCCTGACCACAGACATAAAGAGCTGCCACCAGAACAGTGAGTCTCATCCCTCATCCCCACACCGGTGAAGTCAGCGTTTCATTTATTACAGCTGACGTCGCCTCTGTTCTGCCAGCTCCCTTCTTCCTCATCTCCCTCTGAGGCCAGTGGGGAAGTGAGTCCCATCCTTAGCCATGCACCCACTTAGCTACTCTCTGTAGTGCAGTAACACAATAGTTGGTCTCAGGGGAAACCTGTATTTAGTTCACCCAGCAGTTTCTTAAAGATGGAGACCAAGTTTGAAAGGTGATTTACATACAAATCTAGACTTTAGCTTGACTCTGTGGGTTCATATTCTCATAGGACAGTGACTCTCCAAATAGGCATGCCATATATTCTTCAGTCTTCCTTGACCCACAGGACACCAACAAGCTCCCATTCTGCAACTGCGGAATCATTCACCTTGTAGACATACTTTGGGAACCCACATCTCTACTAGATATGAGGAGACAAACAGAGGTGACATGGCTACCTCTTCCTGTCGCTATACAGCTGTGGCTGCAGTCACCTGAGTTCATGTCATGTGCTTTATAGAGAGGACTGCAGGCATGTGCAGATGTAACCAGCTAGGCAATGTGGCAAGGAATTGTAGTTCCTACAACCTCTTCATGACACTATTGTGGGTCTCCCAGTACCTGCATGGCCTTGACCTCAGGGAAGTCCCCTGCAGAAATCTGGTATTCTCGCTGCAGCTGAACATAGATTTCTGGAAGCCTGAAGATCAGTTCTCGTTTCTTACTTTCTTTTCCAAACATATTGGGCATTTCCTTCTTCAGGTAGCTGATGATGTAGGCGTGGACCTGAGGGGATATGTCAGGTGAGCACACCATACTTTAGAGAAGAGACAAATGAGACCCCATTCCCATGCAAAACTCTGGTCCTCAACCATAAGAGAAGATGAGCATCCAGGAGCCAGGCAGTCTAAAGGCAGCTAGAATGTACTTCCAGAGTTCCAGAAAGTGGCCTGGACCAGGTAAACCCAAAGCTGGACTTAAGAAAGAGCCAGAGGGAACAGATATGTTGAGACTACACAGGGAGAGAACCTGAGCAGAGAGAACCCCAACGTCAAAGGCTGGGTAAGGGGGAAGGACCAGAAAGACACAGGGAGGCAGGATGTGACAGATAAGGGATATGAGATGACAGGGCAAGAGAAGAGGTGACATCTGAGTTGGACTCTGTGGAGAACAGTAGGAGACACAGTGAGTATACAGTGAGAGGGTGCTAAAAAGCTGGGTGTGTTTGGGGTGGTATGCACATGGTCTATAGGTGGGAGAGGGGGGCTGCACCCAGACCTTGCTCAGCAGGCTGGAGCCACTGGAGGATTCACGATGAGGCTTTGCTGACCTAATGCTTGCATGAATGATGGTTCTCCAGGGTCAGAGAAGCCAGAATAATGGTGAACGGTATGACACTTGGCTGAGAACCAGGTGGTGTGAGGTAAAGCTGCAAAGAGAGTGTCCTAGGGATTGTGTCTTCAAGTTTACTCCCAAGAAAGGGCAGCAGACTGTACCCTCTTGTGTAAAGGTTCTGGTGTCTGGGCAGGAAGTGAGCAGCCCTCTAGTAGGAACGACCTCCACTGTGACTAACCAGAAAATGTAGAGAAAGTTTCACCTGTGGCCTGTAGGCACCAGAAAGTTAAAGTAGAATGTGACAGTGGTTCATGTACACAGGAACAGTGCCCTGTGGACAACGAAGTAAGAATGATCACTGGGCATGCATGCCTCAACGGGCAGAATGCTGTCATCTTCACAGGTGGCACTAAGGAACTTCCGTGTTGGACCAGTTGTGTGGCCAGTCTGGGTGAAAAGCTCTCTCTGGGGAGGAAGCCCAGATACAGAAAGGGAAGGTCTCAACTCCCTGAGGGCAAGCAGTCTCCCCAGCAGGGGACTGTCTGGCCTGCCACACACTTTCCTCATGCTCTCATCATTCCACTTACTTCCAACTTCAGCTCAGTAAGTTGTGTTCACGACAAGTTTATTTATTTATTTATTTACAGAATTTCAAAACTACAGAGTAATTCAGAAGCCAAATAAATTTAACTAAGATAGGAAAGGATAAGAAAAAAATCAAAATAACTACGTAGAATAGAAAATGCTACTAAAGAAAACAGACTTCTTCTCTTAGAATCTTAAGAGGAAGTTGGAGTGAGCAGATATGCACCATCGCTCACACTGGGTGGGGCTAACAGGATCTGAACAGCAGTGCAAATACATGCAGTGCCAACAGGTGTACATCTTAGATGTACATCTGTTGGGTTGTAGGCTATTGCTCGGGGACCAGCTTCTTAAGTGGTGGTTGCTTAACTGAATGTTGGGGTTATTTAAAAGAAAATTAGCAACAATTAAAGCTTTCTGACTGTACAACCAAAAATTAGCTCACAATCAAATTTGGAATGAATCTGAGGTATTTCTCACTTGCCCTTGTAGTACTGTGTGACTTCATGGCAACTTTGGTTCTGAACATAAAACACGTGCACTTTGCACCATGCATGATGTCACACCATACACTGACAACAAACTGTCTGAGATACCTCTGCTCAGATCCAGATGGTGGGGGAGGGGGTTATGGTCATAATGCTTTCAGTTAATACTGGGCATGGTAATTCATGTTTGAAATCTCGCCCTTTCGACACTGAGACAGGAGGATTGCCATAGGTTGAGGCCAGCCTGAGCTATAACAGTATGTCCCAAGTCAGTCTGGGCCACTGAGTGAGACCTATCTCTTCACCTGCCCCTGCTAAAAAAAATTCAATAATAAACCAGACACCAAAAGATATATATTTTTTTTTTAGGTGAAAATATGTAAGACTGAGAGACACAGCCAAGTCCTATTGAGCAAAGGCTTGTTATTCTGTTCAGATCAAAGCTGGTACCAATAACACATGGGATTCTAATAGCCTTAAGGAGGACTTAAGGGGGCTTTTAGAGGCATCTGAGGTCAACCTCCAAGGAAACAGGTTTCCATATATAGGCTTGAGCACTGACATCCACAAAGCCCAGCCGGGATGGAGCTATTTTTAAAGCCTTACAGTGGATACACATTTACAGGCTCATCACTACACACTATGCAGACTTTCACACACTTCAGCCTGTATCAACCCGATGAGCTACAGAATGCCTAACTTCTCCAAAAAGGAATTTGACACTGCAAACAGGAAAGCCAGGCCCTGTACATTACATGTCACTAAGAGTTAACTATGTCTTTGGAGAGCAAACTAAATTCTACAGAACTGTAGTGACCAGAGAGTCACTGACTGAGCTTTCCTCGTCCTCACCCGCTCCTTCCTCAAAGCTGCTTTGTTTTCTTGTTGAGTGAAGATTTCCAAATGGGTGGGAGCCTTTCCTAACCTTGTGCAGGAAGGGGTCTGACAGTGAACTTGACTCACTTTTGGCTTTTGTTCATCTATCCCATAGACAAGTTTGAGATCTGCACAGGTATAGATGAATAAAACTAAATTCTATTTCCCAAACTTGTATTTGGGCTTTCCTAAAATAGCTTTCTCTGAAGAATCATGCAGTAAGCTTTGCCTAGCATCTCAGAGCAAACAGATTTCTGGCAGGCTGCCTCCCTACCTGATAAAAGGTGAGGAGACAAGAAGGCTCACCCAGACCACGTGAAGGTCTCTTGTTCCGTTGAAGACAGCATTGACCACATACAAATAGAAAAAACAGCAAAATTTCCTAACTTCTAGGCTTTTTGTTTGTATTATTAAAATTTCATATCACTGTGAATGATTAAAATAAAAACATGAGCCCCAGAGCCCCAAGGAAGCCAGGAGAGGAGCACGGACATCACTGGAGGATGTGTGGATCTACTAATACCTTGATTTTGGACTTCTGGTTTGTAGAGAGAATTTATTTACATCACTCAGCCTATGGTAAAGCAGCCACAGGACACTTACACATGCTATCTGATCCAGCATTTACCTACCCCTTAGTCTAGTCCTCTGTATATAGACTTTTTTCTTCTTTTCCCCCCATGCTGGGGACAGAAGCCAGGGCCTTGAGCACACTTCACCCACAGCCTGCCCCTTGCTTCTTTAAGAACAATAAGTGACAAAGCTCACAAGTAGAACATAAACTTGCACCTGGAGGGCTAGGGGTACAGCTCTACAGAGCACCCACAGCATGTGCCATGTTAGGGCCTAAGGTCACTGTGTTCAGTTCTGCTTCTTATCCAGCCCAGGCAGCTTCCTGTCCTGATGCTCAGCTGGGATTGCGACATGTCACGTGCAAATGGCACTGTGGAACTGGAGATGGAAGTAGCTGTGCCTCAAACATTTTCCTCTGTGAAAAGGAACAAGCCAGATACTATTCTTAGGAAGAAAAGAATATGCTATTTCTTTTCCCGTAAGTAAGCTCAGCAAGTTTGACCATCCGCCCCCTACATCTGCACAAGGGTTTTCATTATTCAGTGTCAGAACACAGAGCATTTTGTGTCTCACTAACCTAGGCCATGCTGGTCTGCTCCAAGGGCTCAGGAACAGCAGGGAGCACCACAGGCTGTGGCACTCGGCATTTTCACCCAGCTCCAAACCCATACTCACATTCATTCTCATTCTCATTCTCTCTATCTCTCTCCCCCTTCTTTCCTCCCTCCTTCTTCCTCTTTCCACCTCTTTCTCTCTCCTTTTGGTTTTTCAAGACAGGGTTTCTCTGTGTAGCCCTGGCTATCCTAGAACTTGCTTTATAAGTCCAGCTTGGTCTTGAACTCAGAGATATGCTTGCTCTGTCTTGTAAGTGTTGGGATCAAAGAGATGCTCCACCACACCCTACTCTTCCCCTTTCTAGGACTAATATAGCTGCATGTGCAGTCACCAGACCTTCAGTACTGACTAGCAAATTTAAAATGTCCATGGACACTAAATTCAATGAAATTTGCAGTCTACAGGAGCTACTAGCTTTGATTAGAAAATAATTTAGGCGAGCCGGGTGTGTGGTGGCAGTAGTGGTGCCCACCTTTGATCCCATAACTTGGGAGGCAGAGGCAGGCAAATCTTGTGAGAGGCCAGCCTGGTATAAAGAGCAAGTTCTAGGACAGACAGGGCTACACAGAGAAATCTCATCTTGAAAAACAAACAAAAACAATAACAAAAAGATAATTTAGACTTTTATATACTCCGAAGATTAAATGCATTTGTAACAGCTGAAAAAGAGAAATGCCATGTGCCAAAGGGTCACTGAACAGGTAAAACCAGACAGACCTCCTGCCAACAAGCATTCGGTCCAAGGTAGTGGGCCTTTTAGGAGAGATGCAGATAAGTGGCTTCACAAACTAGTTAGATCAATGCCTTTCAGGACTGGAACAAAATGGCTGAGAATTCAGAAGGAAGTATCTTATACCAGGAAGAAGGGACATGTGACTCACACAGCACCCTGTACTCAGGTTAGTTTGGTGACAGAGGGAGGAAAGTATATGCATGCCCTGGGATGCAAGAAAGGGAACCAGGAGCTTGTGGTGCCATGTTTATGGGGCAGTGGGAGCCAAAGGCAGGTCACTTGGGAGCATGCACACTTGGCAACAGCAGGAAGATGGCTACTGAGGAGAAGTGAGGTGTTGGAAGGCTTGTGGCCCTCTGGGGAGCCATTCCTGCTTCCCTTAGACAAGCGCCTAGGCATCATCTTCTGAGCCATACAGGCAAGTACCCATTCCTTGATCAGTACAGTTCCCCACTCTAAAACAAGGATGCTCTGAGCCTCCCCCTCCACCAGACGGACTTTTCAGCTCTGGCCTGGACATGCCATGGCTATACCGGACTCCAGAACGCTGACACAATGCACCCAGGCCAGACCAGAATTCAGGATGCAGGGCGTGTCTTCCCTCCCTTAACTTTTTTTGTTTTACCCTACAAGACCAAGAGAAGGGGAGTTGACTCTACTTCCTGACCACGCTCTAGTGGACATGGAGCAGCCTGTGTTCTGGTACAAGCTGGGGGGAGGGGGGCCTCATGGGCTCAGGCAGAAGGCTAGACTAATGGTGGAGGGACTGATTTTTAGTCCTAGCTTCTAAACTAATGGACTAGGGGAGTCTGGAGAAATTACTTATCTTACCTTGTCTCTGAAAAATTAGGGAGTCAGTTTGCCCTCTGGATCTCAGACTCAGCTGATCATAATGATATCTGAGAAGTGCATTTCCTTATATGTCTGCACATACATGTCCATGATCAACAGCTATGGGGCAAGGCCTGGAAATTTCATTGGTTAAAACTCGTGGATACTTCTGATGATCAACCAGGTTGGATCACATACAGACAAATGGCTCTGAGGATGCTTCCAGAAGTAAGGCACAAATTATATGAAACATATACAGATTTTCTAAGGAATTCCTCCTGACCTCTATATTCTTAGGCAGTAATCTGCTTTTCTTTCTTTGGAGACATTGCAGTATTGACTCTGCCACCTCTGGGAGTCAGCAGACTACCACTTACTTATGTACTCACACATACATATCATCCAGGGTCTGCTAAGAGGCTCAGTTATGAGGCTGAGGTGCCTTTGTTATAAGGGCCTACAGTGAGTTACAAGCATGGGCTATAGGCCAGAATGAGGATGTATGGATCCAGCATGCTCTCATAACTGCCACCCCACCTCCCAGCTTCTAGGCAGTTCTGGGTTCTACCCTTAAATGCACAGTGTCTAGAGGTGACCTCTCAGCATCCCACTGGCTCTGGCATGCCACCTCTTCTATACTGGATCAGTTGAGATCTCATCATCCTATCACAATGCTACCCATGACAGCTTCCTTGTAGCCACTGCGCTGGCTGATCCTACCCTGTGCCCCAGGTGCTGTGCTCAGTGCTGTGTCACACAGAATTGCATAAGCACTGTGTCTAAGGCTCTTGTTGGCTCCAAGTTTCAGATTCAAAACCAGGCTTCAAAGTCTCAGCGCCTGCCTGAGACTACAGACTGGGTCAGAGCATGATCCTGATCCCAAGGCTATATTCTTTGCTTTTTTAAAATTTAGTTGGTTTGTTTATAGAGAAGGTTTCAGTATAGTCCTGATTAGTCTCTAACTCAGAGATTCTCCCCCACCCCCACCCCACCCCCCACCCCCGTCTCTTTTTCTTCAATGTTGGCATTAAAGGTACAGTAAGATTATAGTGGTTTTGTTTGTTTTGGACAGGGTCTCCTGTGTAGCCCTGGCTGGCCTGGAACCCCTATGAAGACAAGGCTACCTTGAAACTCATAAAATTTCACCTGCTTCTGCTGCCCAAGTACTGAGATTAAAGGTGTCCACCAATCACATTCCCTTCTCTGAACTTTCTAGGATGGAGCTGCCCAATCCTACAAGAGCTAGCAGTGTAATCCAATATCAGCCCAGCGCCCAGTCTGTCATCTCATGCTTACTTTGGCCAACCTTGCTCGCTTGATTAGGTCATTGAGTTTTCGAACTGCAGCCTTTTGGGGCAGGCTCTGGATGTCTCTGAAGAGGTCCTGTGCTTCAGCCTCGAAGAGCCGGCGGTTGTCGGTGTTTTGCAGGGGCTGTGCCCAAAATGAGCCAATGTAGACTCGAAGTACTTCAGGTGTGTTGATGACCTTGCCCAGAGACCACATGAGGGCCCCATAGACTCGCATCAGCTGTTGTGTGTCCACTTGGTCAGCCTTGTTCAGTACCACTCGGATTTTGTCATCCTGGCCCCGGAAGGCCTTGATCGCCTCTGAGAACTCATCTGAGATGTCCAATTTGTGAGCATCGAAGAGCAGGATGATCCTGTCAACCCTCTCAGCAAACCACTGTAAGACCTGGCAGAAGTCATACCCTGGGTGGAGAAAAGGGTCTGTTAGTGTGTTGATCACTTTGGGGGGCATAAGTATGGGAGAGCTCTAGTAAAGAGGGCTGAATCTGAGGCAGCAGAGCCTATGACCTGAAAATCATTTCACATGATGTCCCCTGGGCTAGACGTATATCATCAAAACTAGGGAACCTGGCACCCTTCCTAGGAAAGGAACAGAACGGGGTGTCTGGTCAGTCCAATGAAGCACTGCATTCGGGCAAATTCACTTGACACTCATGACTTTGACTTCACCCATCACAGGTCTTGGATAGGTGGCAGAACTGAACTCTAGTCCTGACACTGAAGACCATGGGCTACTGGCCTTTTCATTGGACAAGTCTCACTTTTCAGAAAACATCTGTGATGAAGAAGGAAGAAGCTTGGAGGCCACCTGCAGTTTCCAGGGCGTCTGGCAAGCATGGGAATGGAGGGATTTCTTTTAGTCCAAGTTTATAGAGTGCTGAGAAGGTCAAGGGTTGTCTGGGAAAAGTTGTGATTGATATTTATCATAAGGACTATTTATAGCTTAAGTGTGTTTATAAAGTATTTTTAAAAACTGTCATACAGAATGGTCATTGCCAACTTCTTTTTTAAAATGGCCAGGGCCACAACAAATTCCACTGAGTGTAATTGGCCACCTACCAATCTGTTCCAAATCAAGTAGTTAAGTAAACACTCTTCCTAAGGTCAAGACTGCCAGCCATCTCCTCCAAGGAAGTAAGTTCCCAAGAGAGGCATGCAAGGAGGCCAATAGCAAAGGTTATTCTGACCTCAGGCTGCTCAGCTGCAGAGCAACAGTCACCATTTAGCCCACTGTAGCTGAGCACTCACCTCTCCTGCTGCCTTCCCAGCCTGTTTTCCTTGTTCCCTTCCATTTCTAATATTTTCAAACTCATGTTAAAGTCTAGAGAAGAATACAGTGAGTGCTGATGTAGCTACCACATAATTCTAACACAGTGCCTTGCTTACTGCAGATACTTTTAAAAACCAAGCTTGGTTTATTCAGATAACAAATACCAGACAGCAAAAGAATTAACTACATCTTTACCTGTCAACACAGGCGAATCTTTACTAACAAATATGCATCAGCAGCAGCAGCAACAATAACAACCTTTGCTGATAATTTGCTAGAGAGATGGCTTAGTAGTTAAGAACACTGGCTGCCCTTCCAGGGGACCTGGGCTTGGTTCCTAGCACTCATGTGTCATCTAACAACTGCCTAAAACTCCAGTTCTAGGATATCCAACATCCTCCTCTGGCTTCCATGTGTACTTCATATACAATGGTGCCCAGACTTACATACAAGAAACCACTCATACATATGAAACAAAAATAAATACATCTTAAAAAGAAAAACCCTACCCTTCATAAACAAGAAAGTGTTGGGTAGAAATTAGTTTCAAAGAGATGACTATAATGTCAGACATGGTGTTTCATATGTTTCAGATCCTACCACTTGAGAGGTGGAGGCAGGAGGATTGCTACAAATCTGAGGCCAGCCTGAGTTACAGTTACCCTTATCCAAATAGATGGATAGATAGATAGATAGATAGATAGATAGATAGATAGATAGATAGATAGAAACAACAAAAAGATGACTATAGAATGATAATATTCACATAAAATGTTAAAAAACTAGGCAGTGCTTAGCATCCTATGGATATATATACAGCAGCAAAAGCCCAAACTGTTAGAATCAAGCGAGGACGCTGGCTGGGGAGGGAGTATGGGTCCTAAGGCAGATGAGGAAGTACCCAGGGGAGAATAATCTCTTAGGAAAAATGAAGAGGCTTGTGGACCAAAGTTTTCACCCCTTTGAAAATCAGGTATAAGGAAGCAGGCAGATACACAAGCAAACTAGAGCTAGTAAGGGCTTTGTTTTGTTTGGCTGGTTTTGAAATAGGTTTCATTTGTACCCCTGGATGGCCTTGAACTCACAAAAATCAGCCTGCCTCTGCCTCCAAAGTTCTGGATGGGATTAAAGGTATTTGGCACCATGCCCAGCCAGTTATATTTTTTAATAATAACAAAAATTCATAAATGTGTGGCTAGGAATGTAGCTCAGAATGCTTCTCTAGTATGCATGATGTTCTGGGTTTCATCCTAACCTGCATAAAGCAGGTACACTGTTATATTCCTGGGAAGGAGTGACAAGATCACAAGTCAAAGATCATCCTTGGCTACATATCTAATTCCAGGTCAACCTGGGATATACCAATCCCCATTTCAAACAAAACAAAATACAACACACACAAAACAAAACCCCAAACATAACTGAGACACATGGAAGCCCTCCTGTGTCCCTCCATGGCCTTTCCTCCCCACTTGGTACTTATGCCAATGGGCACAGTGGAAATTTCTAATTCTCTAGTATGTCTGGCTTTAGAACTCTTGATTCCTTGGGGACAAGGAGGGCAGATGTGGTGCTCAGAACATAGGCCAGAATTTATTCTCACTTCTTCAACAACCAGTTTAGATCAGAGCAAAAGTCAAGATTTGCTGAATGAGTCACATAGTAGTATGCAAACACAGAGTCAAGATTTTCCTCTGAGTTCTTTCATTCAAAGGCCAGGCCAACTGCCTCACAAGCTAACAAGTACCATTGTCATCTGGACTAGTTAGTATACCAGACACCCCAAGCTACAGGTCACAGTAGCTGAGCCTCAGCACATAAATACATGTCCTTTGGGTGTCAGGAAGATAGCTGGGACTGCTGACAGAAGGACCTCTACCTGGCGACTACTCTTTAGGAGGGTGATAGACTCATCCCTCTGGTCCCACTTGGTCTTCCTGTGACCAGGATAAGATCTATGAAGACTCAGAAACATCCAGAGAAAATGCTGTGAGCAGCTGTGTACTAAGAAGATGCACCACTTTTTGATGAACTCCCTTTCTGCTCAGAAGGAAGGGTCCTCCATGGGCCACAGGTGTCCCTTTTCTTTGTAGGCTGGACACAAGTAAGTGATCTAGACTTAGACACTGTTATCTCTCTACCAGAGGGGAAGGTTGAACCTCAAAGGAATAAACGATGCGACAATAGGAGGAAAATGTATTCATGAAGGTGAATGTAGTCCTGTGTTCACAGCCATTTCCTGAGCCTAGCTTTCCAAATTCCATCCCCATTAATTCTGTGACTGACCGGACCAGTTCTCCATCTGTGAGTCACAACCCTTTCACAGTGGTCTCCGTGGGAAAACATAGAGATTTACTTTATGATTCATAACAGCAACAAAATTAAAGTTATGACATAACAACAAAATAATGTTATGGTTGGGGGCCACCACAACATGAGGAACTGCATTAAAGTGTTACAGTGTTAGGAAGGTTGAGAACCACTGTTTTGTTTTTTGTTTGTTTGTTTGCTTGTTTGTTTTTTTCGAGACAGGGTTTCTCTGTGTAGCCCTGGCTGACCTGGAACTCACTCTGTAGACCAGGCTGGCCTCAAACTCAGAAATCTACCTGCCTCTGCCTCCCGAGTGCTGGGATTAAAGGCGTGCACCACCACTGCAGGGCTTGTTGTTTGTTTTGGTTTTTGGTTTTTGGGGGGGGGGAAGGGGACCACTGTTTTAAAGGTTCCTTTTCTGCTCAATCACCAGAACCCACTTCTTTAATTTGTTGCCAGAAATCATAACTGATAAGCCATTTCCCCCATACTTTAGTACTTCTGAACACATGTTGCTCTCTGTGCCAAAGGAAGCCTGTCACCCCTGTAGATAAGTTGAAAGAGCAGTATTGCTAATGTCGGCATAGCTGTGCAGACACAGTGGCTCTTCCTCTCAGGTCACCTTGGTTGACTGGTTGGCTGGGATATAACATGTGTTAAACTATAGCTTAAATTAAAAATTATAAACAATAAGATTCTGGGCTGGGGATGTAGCTGAGGGTTGGGGGCAGATTAAAGAGAGAGCAATGAGGAGCTTCCAGTGCTAGGGTGAGGTCCTGCTATCGGGAACACAGCTGCTATGCAAGTTCATTCCAGTGAAGCCATTATACGTCTCTGAAGGAATGGCCTCCTGTCTGTATTTTCTCTTTTAAAAGTAGCAATGAGGATCAATACAGGAAGGTGGAGGTGTAGTTTTGTATCACTGAACAGGTATAAAGGATTGCTTGTCACACACCAGGCGACACAATCAAGAGTAGAAGTCAGCTGGCAGTGGTGGTGCATGCCTTTAATCCCAGCACTTGGGAGGCAGAGGCAGGTGAATTTCTGAGTTTGAGGCCAGCCTGGTCTACAGAGTGAGTTCCAGGACAGCCAGGACTACACAGAGAAACCCTGTTTCGAACCCCCCCCTCCCCCCAAAAAAAGAGTAGAAGTCACTGAACATCTCAGAGGAGAGTACAGGATTATCAAAAGTGGGAAAGGTTGGTTTGCTCAATTCCCCATGCATACCATAATTGTTTTACCTTTTTAGTCATTTTGTACGATTCTAATTCACTGGCATTTAATATGCTTCTACTGTACAGCCATCATTTCTTTCCATTTCTTAAACTTTTTCATCTTCCCAATTAAAACTCTAAGTCCACGAAATAACAATTCTCTATTCCCTTTGTGGGAATGGGAAGCCCTGCCCGAGTGAGGTCCTGAGAAGATGTGTGCTATGGACATGAGCTGGCCATGTCAAAGACTGTGGAGCGTCAGACCCACAGAGGCATGGCAAAGCCTCCTTTGGATGACAGAAGTGCAAGCATTGACAGTGTGTTAAGAATATGTCACCACAGCCCCCCTCCCACCCAATGTGTGTGGCCTGAAGACTGCTCCTACAGAGTGTTCCTACTGAGATTAGCTAATCCCACTCATTTGATGCAGCTGCATGCCATGAACCCTGTCTCTTTGTTTATCTGCATGTCATAACCCCATCTCCTTGTTCCGCCGTATACAATAACTTCACTTTACTGTTCAATTGCATATAATAAACATACTGAGCTTCCAGGGTGAGCTGGTTTCTTTAGCTAAGAGCCCAGACCACCTAGTTTTCTGTCTGTGTCTCTGTCTCTGTCTTTTCTTCATTTGCTCACTACCTCTGTCAGGTCTATTCCTAGAGCCATGCTAGATGTGGCATCTTGATATTCTCAATTTCTGGGTACAGTATTCTCCTTTCTAGGTTTATGAATTTGACTACTGTAGCATTGATATGAATGAATCATACAGTGTTTTTCCTTTGTAACTGGCTGGTTTCACCTGGCATAATCAAAGATCATCCAGATTATACCAAGTGTGTGTGTGTGTGTGTGTGTGTGTGTGTGTGTTTGCACATATGCGTGCCTATGAGCTTGTGTAGAGGCAAGAGGAAGATATATGGTGTCCTAATGCTTAAACACTTTTTGCTTTATTCCCCGGGGACAATACATAATAATATTATTCAGTCTCTCACTGAACCTTATTTTACTTTATTTCCCAAGACAGAGTCTCATGTAGTCCTGGCTGGCCTGGCAACTCACAGAGATCTGCCTGTCTCTGTTCCCAGAATGGAATTAAAGGCATGTGCCATGATACATGGCCCTAAAGATTCTTTTTTTCTTATAAAAGAACAACATTTAATTGGGACTGGCTTACAGGTTCAGAGGTTCAGTCCATTATCATCAATGGCAGAGCATGGCAGAGTCCAGGCAGGCATGGTGCAGGAGGAGCTGAGAGTTCTACATCTTCATCTGAAGGCTGCTAGCAGAATACTTGGCCTTAAAGATTTTTATGTGTGTCTGTGTGAGCCACATGTATGCAGGTGCCTATGGAGGCCAGAGGATGGTGCCAGGTCCCTTGGAGCTGGAATTCAGGCTGCGCAGTGAGCTGCCCAAGGTAGGTGTTGGAATGCACAACTCTAGAAGAGCAGTATGTGCTCTTAACTCCTGAGCCATCTCTCCAGTGCCCCTCTTTGGCTTATACACTCATTACCCACAGGGACCACACATCTTACAGCTGCACACATCACAGGCGGTAGACAGTATGGGCTTAGACACGCAGATGTCCTGAATCGAACCCTGCCTCCATCACAGTAGTTGTGTGACTTTGCACAAGTGACCTATCTCTGTTACCTTGTTTGTTTGTAAAATGGAATCCACAACATCACCCACCTACATTTTAGGGCCTCAGTCATAACCTATGAGGAATTTAGAATCATCTTAGCACCTAGAAAACTGTTTAAAATGTTATCTACTGGTCATAGTAAAGAAACAAAATTTTGTATCTTGTGTTTGAGGCACAGTGAGGCCACAGTAAACGGTTATCAAAAGATGCCTGGCTGGAGTGAAATAGAGTCTGGATCTAGGGCGAGAGGTTGTTGCTGAGGGACTTTATAAAACTAGGTTTCTTGCTTTGTCTAGCCCCAAACTGGAACAATCCAGCTGTCTCTTAAAAGGCTTGTAAGGAGGGATGCAGGCACATATGTGCATCATGTGCATTCCTGGTACCTATGCAGATGAGAAGGCAGCATCAAAAAATCCCCCTGGAACTGGAGTTACAGAAAGTGGTGAGTCCCAGTGTGGGTGCTGGGAACTGAGCGTGGGTTCACTGCAAGACCACAACCAGACTCTACACCACTGAGCTGCCTCTTTTGCCCTAAATATAAACATTCCAACTCTCTAAGACCCTCCACTGGAACATTTATTGGTATGAAACAAGAATGAGATGTAATCAGCTCAATTTTAAGGCTTTGGGAGTTGGAAAAGGGTATGTGCCCTTAGGAAGATTCCAGTTTGGCATTCCTGGCTCTGTGTTCCAGGAACAAAGGGAGGGTCAGGAAGGAAGGGGCCTGTCCATCCAATCAGGGGCTTCCCGTCATGGTGTCTTCATTTGGGCCAGAGAAAGAGCTGCCAGGAAATGGTAGCTAGGGTTCGAAGTTGCTCCCTGGCTCAGGTAAATTACGAGGCAGGGGACCTGAGGAAGCAAATTTGGCTATTTTTAATAAGGGGGAGGGGCACTTAAATTTCTCCCCAGAGCCAAATTTCTTTTAAACAAGTTGTGTATCAATAAAAGGATGTAAAACAATGGAGAACAATCAGAACCAAGGCCAGATTCTCCCTACCTAGGTCCTCATGTGGCCTAGGGGTGGCCTTCTGTCTCTGCTCCAACCTTCCCTCTTTGCAAAAGGCAACCTATGTCCTAGAGTTAGCAGCTTTAGTTATTGTTGGGGGCCTAACACTACCCTAGAACTTCTGTGTTGGTTTGTTAGTGTGATCCCAAGATCTGCTGGGCCTCCTAGTCATCCTTCTACCTCTCTAGTACCTAGCTGGTGAGTGTCCATTAGAGATAGGTACTGAGAATGCTGGCCATGCTCCCTCCCAGACAAACTACCATGGTCCCAGGCTCCTTCCTCTCCAATCCAGCCCCCAATCCCCTAAAAGTGTTCCTAACTCTTGAAAACTGTGAGTACCCTGAGTACTCTGAGGACACCGTTTACAGATCAAGGTTTCCACGACCAGCCTGTGCCTCACCACTAGTCTAGTGGTCTCCTGCTGAACCCCACCCTCCCCATCCTACAAAGCACATGGGGTTCTCTGTAGTGTGTCAGAGGCAGCTGACCTTTCCAGTCTCCATACCGTTGCCTGTACTTTCCTTCTGCTTGCATTGGCTGGTCTGTTCTCCGTCTGACCACCCATGGGGCCCCATGCAGCAAGATGGGACTTCCCTCCTGTATCCTCCCTTTAGGTCTATTTTCTGCTTCAGGTTTTGGAGTGCCTCCTGGCCCAGGCACTCACTAATCTAGACCATAGCTAGTAGTAGAGCAGGCAAGGTTTTAATCATGTTTGTTACTCAAAAGCCAATTGTAGTTGCTTTACACCATCTAAGACAAGTTCCCCTTGACATGCCTTTCCTTTCGCAGCACTTAGTCTGTAATGGTATGTTTATTTGGTGATTAGAAGATGTAAATTAAAGGCTGGAGGGATGACTTAGTGGTTAATAACACTTGCTCTCTTCCAGGGGACCTGAATTTTATTCTTAGTACCCACAGTGTGAGGCTTCCCTCCCCATTCTGCCTAACACTGCACACCCAGGATCTACAAATGAACATAAGAGGTATTTAACAGATGGGTTTTGTTTCTCAAAAAAGGTAAAAATGGAACTATCAAATGATCTGTTAATCCAGCTTCTGAGTATTTAGAGGGAAGACAGATAGCACACAATTCACAACTGAGACAGGGAGCTTGCACTTCCATGCATGGATGAATGGACAAGAAGGATGTGGTATATTCTTAACGTGGAGTATCATTCAGCTTTAAAGAAAAAGGACATTTTGCAGCATGTGGCAATGTGACAACACGGATGGGTTGGGCACATTATGATAAGTGAATTAAGACTGTAGACAAATGAGAGGCTATGTGATCCTACCAATGAGACACTAAAAAGACAAACTCACAGACTCAAAGAGGGGAATGGTAGCTGCTAGGGCCTGGGGAAGAGGGACCAACAGGCAGAATGGCTCAGTTATGCCAGATGAATAAGCTCTAGAGATTGGTTCAACTCTATGTACCCAGAATTAATTCCATACTGGATATAAGCATTTGGTAAGAGAGGCCAGCAAGATGGCTCAGTGTATAAAGTAACTTGTCACCAGGCCTGACAATTTGGGTTTGAGAACTAATTCTTATATTTTTGTCCTCTGACTTCCACATCTGTGCTGTGGTCCACATGCAAGCCCCTACCACTCAGACATACAAATAAGTAAATTTCTGTTTGTTTTTATTAGATGTCGGTAGGAGAAGGAAAGAAAATTATAAGGAGACTAAATTACCTGTAAAAACAATCTTACCACAATAAAACAAAAAAAGTAATAAAATAAATTTTGCTTGGACAAATGGGTTGATTTGAACAAATATCAGTTTCTTGGTAATTTGAAAGACAGTTACTTACTTAAATAGTTCTAAAAATGAGCCATTTCTAACTACAGGAAGTGTATATCATCTAAAAATAAGCATCAACTCTCAGGCACTCTAACCGTATGTTTAAGGAGAGGCACTTCCGTAAACGATAAAAGCCATGAGGGTTAGACTTTTGTGGGGAGTGTTCACTGTTTCCAGGCTGAGTTTGCTTCACAACTAGCACAATATTTTTCTGAGCATTTCATTGTTGTTGAGAGCAAAATGACCGCTAAAAATACACAAGAGACGTAGTACATGTTTACTGGTTCTCACTCCATCCCTGCCCCGAGAGCTTCCTAGAGAATCCTCTCAGCAGTCCTTGTAACACTCCTACAGGGTGCTATCTTTTCCCCTGACCTACAGACAGGAACTGACTAGAGAGGTCATCTAACTTTCCCAAAGTACACAGTGCTTTCCCAGAGCAACAGGAGCCAAACCAGGCATCCTAGCCCCAGAGTCTGTGCCTTTATCCCTGTGTGGCACCACAGGGGTGCTGGGAGGTGGAACTTTACGGAGGATGCTGATCCTTTCCTTCTATAGTGTGTTTTCAGTAGGGGAGGATATCAACCTCCAGCACTTTCCAGATACAGGCTATACTGGTGTACCTTCCACCACCCAGGAGGTGAGTGAAGTAGCATCTTTGCAACTATGCAACCCCCACCCCCACCACGGTTTCAGAACAGGGACAAGTGGTGGCAGTATGATGACAGATGGCTTTATTCTATTTTTCTCTCTGCACAGTGTTGGGGTGAGGGTGGTGCGGAGGGGTAGTGATTCTGGACTGACACCGACTCTCTAGTTCTAGTAGGACTTAGGGAGAACACAGAGTTAGGGAGTAACTCTGTCTACACAGAAGGGCCCCTGAGAAGTTATTTTTGTGTAGGTTCAATGTGAGTTTTCTCAAAGATCTCATTAAGTAATGGTTACCTCTTGGGGAACAGAACTTGATAAAATAAGATCCCTGAGCTCAGGAGCAGCCCTTGGCTCAGCACACCTGGCCTGAAGGGGATTTGGCTAAAATTTAAATTCAAACCAGGTCCAGATAAGCTCAGTTCTGGGCATCCTGCTGTTTACCTTGTTTCCTTTCCCATCCTTCTCCCTCTGGGATTCAGTCCAAGACCCTGTAAATCAGATTTTCTATGCATGTTTCCTTGTAAAATAAACAAGCCAACCTCACAGCTTGTCCTTCTGTCCTATGTCAAGAGACAAGAGACCAGAGAAAGTTATATCAAAACTAACATATCAAGGCTGGTGATATACTCAGAAACCACATGGTAGAAGAAGAAAATGGACCCCCAAAGGTTATCTTCTGACCTTCAGACATGTGTCTTGCACAGTGTGCCCACAGAATGCACAATCAGAATAAATAAAGCTAAAACGATCAACACATAAAAGAAACCAGTCAGCAGAGAAAGACTAGGATCACTTCCTTACCTGGGCTTTATGTAACAACAAAGCACATGTGAGAAAAAAAAAGCCCCCTGTACACAAATGTGGGAGAAGCAGGTGCTATTCAAATGTCCTATAAAGGCCATGGAGGCTAAACTTTAAGATGTCACTCCCTTTGGGAGTAATTTCCATTTCTTAACAAACTGTCTCTATTCATATTTCTAACTAATCCTTTGTCCTGGGACATAGAGCCTGGATTGAGTATTCTTTGCTCCCAGATAGTAGCAGTGCTCAGGAAGATGGTAAGGATAATAATGGCAGGACAGATTTGTGAGAGTGCACCCAGACCATCAGGAAAGGTCTCACCTCACAGAGTCAGTCCATCAACACCAGACAGAGGAAGGATCCAGGTGAATCCTGGCCCAGGAAATTCTACTGCTTCTTGTAGTGTGACCAAATGAAACTGTTTCCTATCTTACTTTCCATCTCAGATTGAAAATCGGGTCAAGAAGCAGCTCACTTAAAGAGGGCTGGGAAAGGCAGGGTGCCATCTGACCCTGAGACCCTTTTCTGGAGAGGGAAGTTGTTGAGAATCTACCAACAACACACACAAGTCTTGTCACTTGGCCCAGCTAACTATTCCCTGTTGCCAGGCCTCAGCTTCCACATCTATGAGATAAGTCTGGTGATCACTAAGGACTCTTTTGAATCTTAAGGTTTCTAGCTGTTTATATGGTTCTAGATAGGAGGGTATGAAAAGCCAAAGCTTGGGAAACACAGTTCAGCTTGTTAGCATCCATTTAATACAGACATCCAGCGGTTACAGGATCAGATAAGGAGGCTACAGGAACACTGAATAATAAGAAATAATTTTACTCTAATAGATTTAGCAAGCAACAAGTCCCATTTATATGGAAGTTCCTTCCATACTGAACTTGTGTGCTACAGTATTGGGCCAAATTGAAGGTAAAGTGCAGTAAATAATTTGTCCTGAAAATTTAATTTCCCTGAGACCCGATTCCAGACAATGCTATACTGAAAGAAACTACAAGAGGAATGGTCAAAGGATGCTTAAAAAGTGACTGGCCTCAACCTTCCAATATTGTATAAAAATTAACAGAATCAAGGTATCAGTGTCACACATGAAAAAAATACCCATTTTTTTTTTTCATTTTTCAAGTGGGCTTTGTGTAGATCAGACAAGAAAATCTTAAACAATGCATCATAAATCAGGAAGAGTCAGCTTGGCAAACATTACCTGAATTTTCTTGAGGCAAAATGCCAATATCATCAGACCCCACCCAAGTGTGATAAGGCCAAACACTGACAAATAAAGCTTTGACCTTGACAATAAGTCTTGTCATTCCCTGGTTCAGAGGGGCAAAAAGACAATGATTCTTCAAAACCATGGTTTTCTAAAGAGAAATGGTATACCAAGATGATAGGCTCAAAAATAAATAAATAAATAAAAAAAAAAAAAAAAAAAAAAAAAGTCCTTGAAAGCTGGGCAGTGGTGGCGCACGCCTTTAATCCCAGCGCTCAGGAGGCAGAGGCAGGCGGATTTCTGAGTTCGGGAGGCCAGCCTGGTCTACAGAGTGAGTTCCAGGACAGCCAGGGCTACACAGAGAAACCCTGTCTCGAAAAACCAAACAAACAAAGGCCTTGAAAACTCCTGACTCTAAGAACCCAAACCCACCCGCCCTTGCTTTGAAACACCCAGGACTGCCTAAGTGTTCTGTGATCGTGAGAGAGCAGCCAGACACGACAACCAGCTCCAACAACTAAGTTATGACCTGCCAACCCATTACTCAGAGATTTTCTGAGTTTATGTTACAAATGAAAAGACAGATCAAATCAGCAGAGACCATGAGAGTCTACAATGAGCTCTTAAAAAAAAAAAAGAAAAGACTCACTTATTTTACAAGAACAGTCCATAAGCTATAGCTAGAGTTACCAATGGTACATCAAAATAGTCAAATAAAGCCTGGTGTTGTAGTGCCAGAGACAGGCAGATCTCTAGAAGTTTAAGGCCAGCCTGGTTATACAGTGAGACCCTGTTTCAAAACAGAAATGAAATGAAGAATTAAACAAAGCCTAAGAAAAGTGAAATGTGTGAGATGGGGTTTCTCTAGGAAGCTGGCACCCTACATGTGAGAAATATCACCAGGTACAGAAAAAGAGGACCATGCCTAGAACTGTGACATGAACTGAGCTGTCACACCTCTTTTCTGACCACTCCCTGTGGCAGGCCACCCAGTTCTAGCCTTGCTGTACTCTCTGGCTTTCCCTAGTTCTACTGTCAGTACAAATATCCAATCTATTCATTCTGTTTTTTCCTCCTTTTTTCCTTAAAGGAACGAATGAAAAAAGGTTTGGTTGGTCTCTGAGCCCCAGAATCAAGCTAACACTGAGATCCTGAGTCTAACTAGAGCTCTATACAATAAACAGTGGCCACCATGTCCATTATTTACCACGGCTTTAAGCTAAATGGCTTATACAGGTTCCCTCCTTTATCTTCAGGACTCTGCGCTGGGATCTGAGCTCAGGCCAGCCTCTTCCACATCCTTTGTGAGCTTGCCTGCATCACAGGACCTGCACCACAGGTGCCTGGACAGCCCCGTTATGTTATCCTCAGCTCTTCCACACCCACAGGTTGGTCTGGATGGCAGAGGAGCCTACACATGTGACTGTGAACTCTGAAGTCAATCTTTCTCTGTGCTTCATGGCTACTGAGAATAGCTAACATTTACAGAGCATCTATCTATTTACTTGGACTATCTAATAAAGTTTTTTGTTTTTGTTTTTTTCCTATTCTGTAGAAGGGACAAAAGGAGGCTTGAAGCAGCAAAGTATCTTCCCAGTTGTGACAGGATCTGGGAAATGGAAAGTGGTTCCAGGAAGCATTTCTCAGCATGCTGCTTCTTTACTATCTAGCAACCTGCATTTGTAATCATCTGACCCACTATAGGGTCTCCCACTCCCACCCCAGGAGGAGGACAGAGACTATTAGGGAATTTTTTTTTTTCATGTGTAACAGTAGGATTGAGGCCACCTGAAAAGAAAGGCTCCATTATACTAGGGGAGGCTATTAAACTTTTGAAAGCACAAATGTGAAAAAAAATTTCTTCTTTAAATTCATTAGATGTTTGTAAAAACCCTCCCTTGAGAGATCTGAAATGCTTAGAGGGCACTCCACATGGAGTGACCGGATAGGCAGAGGACAGACGCTTCCAACCACTACTCCTTTCCCTGGTCCCCTGGTGACCTCTGCAGGGTAGGATGAGGTCATTGCTCTCATTGGAGGTTTTCCTGGGAGATAGGTTAGCCTCAGAGCCCAGCCCAGTGCTGTCTCAGGCAGCCTTTTCCTTAGAGAAAGAAGAGGCTCCAGGGGACAGAGCTCTAAGTCAGGAGAGCCATCAAATTTGCCAGCATCTTACCCTTTCATTTGACCGTGGTGAAAGGGTTAGAGGGGCTGACTCAGAAGTAGCGGCCTCATGCTGTTCCTGAATCCTCACAGTGGCACTCTTATGTCAGAATCCCTGGTCACCACCCAGGTTCCTTGAGCCCGGTACCAGGAGGCAGTGGCATCTGTGCCTTAGCCTGGAACTCAACACCTCAGTGTGCCATGCATCACTTACAGCAAAAATTGGGGAGCAAAGAGAACAGGGCTAGATACAAGAAGACACAGAAACATCCTGGTATCAAGCAAAGAAAAACACAATCAACGACAGCCAGGGCTACACAGAGAAACCCTGTCTCGAAAAACCAAAAAAAAAAAAAAAAAAAAAACCCAAAAAACCCAAAACAGAAATTGACCAGTAGTCTGCAGAAAAATGTCTAGAAGTTCACAATGGTAATTCTGGGTAATCAAGAGGTTTAAAAGATAACCTTTCAGTGGCTTCCTGTTATTCCCAAAGCAAAATCTATGTGCTTCTTCTCTAGACCTTTGGCACACACCTGAAGGCCCTCCTGGCCCTCCTTGTCCACTATTCCTGGCTACTCACCAGTGCACCATGAACTCAGAGCTTTTGCCAATGCACTGTCTTCTCCTACAGAGCCTCTCAACTCTGTTAGGCAAACTCTCTGTTCTTTTTTGGTGGTTCTAGGGACCAAATCAAGAGCATACTAGGCAAACACTTTACCAGTAAGTGTCATACATCCCTGGCTTACCTGCCATTCTATATGTCCAATCTATATGTCTCCTCAGAGATCACCCTTGCCTAGACAACTATCGTAGGAATACCACTGGCTATGGCATACCAAGACTTTGTTTTTTAAGCTTCTGCTTCAACTTGCATTTGTTCTGTATTTTGGCTTATCCTCAACCTCCACAGTATCTGTTCTATAGACTCAGCCAAATGACTGTCTTACTACCGTGCAACCTAAAGCAAGAGGCATGCACAGAAGTGCTCAAGAACTTCCCCAGGAACACCTGGCACAGTGTGGAGTGTGGCAACCAAGGTGGGAAGATCTCCTTCCCTTCTTTCTACTGCCTCTGATAATGAGAACTGCAGGGTGGTATGCAGCTTTTTCCGAAGATTGCCATAAAAATCTCTGAAAAATAAGATTTAGTTAGTATCTGGAGAGTGTTTCAGTTAGAGTTTCTAGTGCTCTGATTAAACACCACGACCAAAAGCAACCTGAGGAGGAAAGGGTTTTTATTTCAGCTTATAGTTCTACACCACAGTCCACTATCGAAGGAAGCCTGGGCAGGAACTCAAACAGGGCAGGTATCTAGAGGCCAAGAGGCCAGGGAGTAATGCTGCTTACTGGCTTGTTCTGCCTGCTTTCTTAGCATCAAAGGTACCTGCCAACAGGTAAACATCTTCTACAGTGAGCTGGGCTCTCCCCACCTACAAGCAAACCTTACAGAGGCATTTCCTTAAATGAGATTCCTTCTTTGCAGATGACCCTAGCTTGTGTCAAGTTGACATAAAAACCAGCCAGCACAGAGAGGAAAGCATCAATTACACTGCTTTCCAAGGCTGCCTTCTCAAGGGTGAGACTGGTAGACTGCACTGTCCTGGTTTGCGTGTAAGTCTTACAGTTAGAGAACCAATGGGCAAGAGTCCCACTCAGCTTCTCTTTAGCTGCTTTGTTTTAGCAACCATAGGACTTCAAGGTTTAGACACAACTCATTTTCTTTGGTAGCTCTGAGTTGACTGGTGGTTCTTAGTGGGGGTTGTGGTCCCTCATGAGATCAGATGGCAGCTGGGACTGGACTTATCTGACTGCATAACTGAGTTGGTTGGGAGATATGTGGTGCCATCATTCACATGTAAGCCAAAACAGCTGTGTAGCGAGCTAACTGAGCCTCTCCAGGGGATGGGTGTGGGCCTCCCCACCCATAGGGCCTCAGGGCACAGCGTTGGCTTCTTCCCAAGCAAACATTCCAAGAGATCCAGATGAAACCTGCAGGGTTTCCTATGGCTTAGACTTGGGACGTCATCATGAAATATCCTTTTTACTAAATTCTACTGATCAATAAGTGAGATTAAAGGGTCAGATCAACCAAATTCAAGATGAGTAGACTTTACAAGGATATGAATCTTGGAGGCATAGTTCAGGGTACGGTGGTGAGTGGAGGCATCTACTGAGAACAGCTCGTTGCACAGTCATGTGCAAACTGCTTAGCTTCTCACTTAGCTCTTCTCTTCTGTATAACGGGACAACTGCTCCCACCCCATAAAGGTGCACGGAGCCAATGAGTCAGTGATATATGGAAAGAACTCAGTGTTGCACTATGCACATATTAGCTCATACTTACAAGGGTAAGAAGCATTTTTCAATTAAGTTGTTTCCCAATTTTCAAGTGAAAGTCTAGGCTTTAAGTTTGGAGAAAAAAGCAATCATTCCTCATGATCAATTATGCATTTAAAATGTTAATAAAATCTCTGCCAGGGCCTGGCAAATGCCCTTCTGAGTCATAGTGGTGATGCGTTCACATTCAGATCAGAAGCAGCAATGCTAGTGATGTGGAACTTCCCGTGGC
The DNA here is from genome assembly GCA_019843965.1 of Rhynchomys soricoides. NCBI lineage: Eukaryota > Metazoa > Chordata > Mammalia > Rodentia > Muridae > Rhynchomys > Rhynchomys soricoides. The sequence continues at coordinate 8,032,660 of JADRCH010000088.1, forward strand.
ATTGGTGGAAAGGAGACATGAATGTGTTGGTCAGCAAACTTCTCCAAAGCAAAAAGAAGTCAGGATTTCCTGCTGGAGGTCTGAGTAGCAAGTGATGTCTAGCATCTCACAACCCTAGTTGACTGGCCTTAGCACCAGCCAGAAAACAGAATCTGACAACAAATCATCAAATCAGCCCCAGCTATGGGGACTGACACTTTTCTGTTAGTGCCAAATCCAAAGTTTAAAGGTCACAAATTAAATTCTAAATGTATGAAATGGCTTCATGATCGGAGTGTGTAGACACACATTCTACAGGGTTCTCTACCACACTACCGCCCACTTCTTAATCCTCACTATTCCAAGTAACCTTCAAGACAGTAACCAAGTCTCCTGCCATGTGTGTGCCCACTGGCTATGTGCCCATGTTCCAGCACACACATCACCACCACCCCCTTTCCCCAAAGCCCTCAGCTCCACATTTTAGTTTCCACCCTGTTTTTGTAGTCTAGAAGAGATAACAGTAAGGGCATCTGAGGTTATCATCCCTCCAGACAGATGCTTTAGTAAGAGCTTCACATCAACATCTTCCTGTATCTTCACTCAGGTCTGTCTATAATAACTGAGCTGCGAGCTTGCCTATTTATCCTGTTGCTAGGTAGAGTCCTGTAGGGCAAACTAATAGATCAATTGACTACAACTAGAGTCCCAACATGAATTCTTACATCTATAGATCATTATTAATTATCATTGAGGAAGGATCTTACTATGTAGGGTACACTAGCCTGGAACTTTCTACATAGCCCAGACTGGCTCTGAACTTTTGACCTTTCCACCCACTAAGTGCTAGGATTACAGGAATGCATCACCACTGTGCTTGGCAAATTAAGTTTTGAAATAAGGTGGCAAGACAATCTGATGGGGGAATAATTATCTTTTCTTCAAACGGCACAGGGACAGCAGGATTTCCACACACACACAAGAAGCTGTATCCCTGATCCACACCATTTAAAACAATTAGCTTAAAGTATTGATGACTTCATGTAACAGCTTAAACTATAAAACTACTAGAAAAATATAAAATCAAAATGTATGTAGTTCAGGCTGTAGCCAAGGATGATCTTAAGCATCCGATTTTACTCCTTCCATCTCATAAGTACTGGAATTTCAGGTGTGCTCCACTATGCTTGGCTTTAGGAGCATATCTTCATGACCTTGAGTTGGCCTTCTCAGATTAAGATGCCAAAGCACAACAAGAAGGTAAGATGAACTGAAATGAAAATGTCTGTATCTTAGAAGATATGAGAAGAAAGTGAAGATACTATGTAAAAAAAATTTGTAAATTATATATCTGACTAGAATATAGCATATATAAAGAGTTATTGCAATTTAACAATAAAAGTAGGCCCAATTACGAAGAATAGGCAAAGAATCTGCATGGACATTTCTCTGAAGATACGCAAATGGTCAAGAAGCTGCCTATTATCAACAAGTGGCAGGGAAATGCAGATAAAACCCAATAGGAGATCCTGTTTCATAACCACCAGAAGAGCAAGAATCAACAGACACCCGGGTAGGAGTGTAGCTCATCAGTAATGAGCTCCCCAACTACCACTACCACAGCTAGAGGACAGAGAGTCCAAACGTTGATGAGGATGTAGAGACTCCTCATTATTTTGATGGTAGGATTATGAAATGGTATAGCTGCTACAGAAAAAAGTTTAGTAGCTCCTCAAAGGTTAGATATTAGTCAGGCCAACTTGTGGTGCACTCCTTTAATCCTAGCACTTGAAGAAGAGTCAGGTGGATCTTTGCAAACTGGAGGTTAGCACTGTCTACTTAGCAGGTTACAGGCCAGCTACATACATAGTGAGACCCAGTCTAAAAAGGGGGTGGGGCTCAGAGGTTAAGAACACTTGCTGCTCCTGCAGCGGATGTGGCTTCTGTTCCTAGTACACATATGGTATCTTCTAGCCATCTGTAACATATTAAAACTTATGCTGGTAAATACTCTAACACATGAAACTAAATAAATCTTTAAAAATTTAAAGGTTAAATATACACTAGACCAATCTAGCAATTTTACATGACAACTCATGTCCTCACAAAAATTTACACATGAATACAGGACACTCACAACAGCCAAAATATTACAAAATTCAAACATCTATCAGCTGATGAGTGAATAAAGTGTGGTATAAGCATTTGAGTGAAAAGTATGTCACCATAAAAGAGAGCAAGTCTTGATAAGCCTTGCGAACATGATTGATGCTAAACACAAACACTTCCTAAGTGGTCCTACTAACATGAAACATACAGAGTAAGCAAATCCAAAGAGGCAAAGAGTAGGTCAGTGATCACCTAGCTGCAGCTGAAGGGGAGAACCTGTACGACTAGTGAGGGTATGGCTTTTTTCTAGGGTGATAAATGTTCTAAACTTGATTGTGGTGATGGCTGAAACAATATAAGAAAACCAATAAATTACTTCTTTTTAAGGCAAGAAAGAAGATACAATGCCCCTAAAGGGAAGAGGAACCCTTTTCTTAGCAGCTTTGCTCAGTACTTACTCTTTGCTCTCTGCTGGGTGCACTTTTTAATTACAGCTCCCGTAGTGAGAGACACCAATTGGCTCAGCCCTATGTGCACTTGCATCTATGGAGTGTGCACACTCTGTGCAGGGACTTTCTGAGCCATCTTTCCAGCCCTGCTTGAGATAGCATCTCACTATAGTCCAGGCTAGCCTGGAACTCACAAAGAAGTACCTGACTCTGCCTCCCAAAAGCTGGGATTAAAGGTGTTGCACTACCACACCTGGAAATATTTTTTTAAGGAAAATCTCAAAATATAGCCCATATTGGTATGTATGTTGGGAATCACAGGCCGACACCACCATTCTCTGCTGTTTTCTGTCCTTCCTCTCTTCTCCTCCATTTCCTTTTTTCATGGTTTAGGTTTTTTTTACTTATTTATATATGTAATGTGTGTGTGCATGAATGTATGTATGTGCACCATGTATGTGCAGTGCCAGAAAGGTCAGAAGAGTACATCAGATCCTTTGGAACTGGAGTTACAGGTGGTTGTGAACCATAATGTGGATGCTGAGAACCAAACCCAGGTCTTGTGCAAAAGCAGTAAATGTGCTCAACCGTAGCCATTTCTCTAGTCTCATCTTCCTCGATTTCTGAGGCAGTCTCCCACAGCCCAGGTTGGCCTCAAAGTCAAGATGTACCTCAGGCTGACCTTGAACTCCTGATCATCCCACCTCTGCCTCCTCAGTACTGGTCTAATAGGCATGTGCTCAGCTTCTACTATCTACTTTCTATGTATTAACTTATTTACAATAATCCTATGCAATTGGTATTAATACTATGTTACAAAGCAAGCAAGAATGTTCCCAAGGCCACACAGCTGGTGAATAGCTGAGCTGAATTTGAATCCAGGACTTTTAATTCCCTCTGTGTTCCTCCTTCTTCTATTGTTCTGGCTAGTTTTTTGTCAGCTTGATATGATCTAGGATCATCCAGGAAGAGGAAACCTCTGTTGAGAAAATTCCCCCATCAGAGTGGCCTGTGGGCCATCCCGTAGGGCATTTTCTTGAATGTGGGAGGACCTGGTGTACTGTGAGTGGTTCCTACCCTGGAACAGTTGGTCCTGGGTCAGTTTAAAGGTAGGTTAAACAAGCCAGTAAGCAGGGCTGCTCAATGGCCTCTGCATCAACTCCAGCCTTGAGTTCCTACCTTGGCTACCCTTGACGATAAACTGTTACTGGGACATGTAACCCAAATAAACTCTTTCCTCCTTAAGTTGATTTTGCTCATGTTCTTTATCACAGCAATAGAAAGCAAACTAAATATACGTGGTGCTGACTCCAGGAACTTCAATCCTTGATTGAACCAAAGAAAATAATTTGACTCTAAGTTTATATTGATTATTACAAAAATAATCTCAGAACAAAATGAATATGTAGTATTTTAAATCAACAAATGAATATATGCCATTTGAACATTTTCAAATAATTTCTTTTGATTTTATTTATATGTATGCACACATATATACAGGTACCTGCAGAGGCCACAAGAGGGTGTCAGATCCCCTGGAGCTGAAAGTACAGGCAGCTGTGAGCTACAAGACCTGAGTGCTGGGAAACAAACTGAGGTCTGGCCACAAGCGTTAGACTATCCTCTAAACACTATGTAGGATAGATCTGACTAATGTGGGCAGCCAAAATGTATACTTTTGACCTGCCCCAACTCTGTAGGACCAGCTCCTTCACAGAACTTAGGGCTTGGCTAAATGGTTATCTTCATAGATACCTGCATAATCTCAAGTGTAGCCAGCCCACCTCACTGGCTCCTCATCAAGCATAATGCCTCATAAACCTCCTCAGTACCTAATGCCTATTCATATCAATAAATAATTTACCTGTTTCTTTTTGTCTGTCTCACTGTAACATAAGCTCCACCAGGGCATGACTGTGTCCACCTAGTTTGCTCAGCTAAGTATTTGTTGACTGAAACCCTGTAGTGAGCTTATATGCTTACCTGGGTTGGGGCTTACCTCCACAGCCTTGCACTATACCACACACATCTGCTCTCTCCTGGGGTCAGCTGGGCCAAGAGCACAGCCCTTCTACAGCAGCAAAGCAGCTTAGGTATACGCTTGCTCCAGGACAGACTCATTCGCCTTTGTATGCATGTATTTCCCCTTAAATCCTTCTCCTCCCCAAAACCCAAGAAGGGAAGTCATGCTTATCTGGATATCTCTAAATGTTCTCTCTCTTTTCCTGGGCAGCCATCAAAATCCGGACTTCTGTATTTAAAGTTCAAAAAACTTGTCAAGTAGGTATGCTTGTACTTCCCTGATTACGGTCTGTTTTTGTCTTTTCTATTTTTTTTTTCTTTTTGTGCCCTTATTAATCACAGCTTGGACTTCCATGCCCTGTTTTCCAGCTCCAGCAATTCTTTTGTGATATTAAGTTTGAGGACCTCAGGTTTCTGGGCAGTCTCTTGAAACTGACTGTTCACAGGGTTTGCCAATATTCAAGTGCCAAATTCAGAGTTATTGATCTGTGAATGTGCAGATGCTAATGAATGGTTCTGAAGTTTGCTGCTGTCATAGAAAGGCAGTTAAATCCTCCCTGTCTCAAATCCTACTACCATACTGCTTTTATTAGCACAGCATTTTCTCTCCCCCCAACCCCCTCTTTCCATCTTGCCAGTTCTAGTAGTCACTGGTTTTAATGAACAGACTGGGAATAACAGATCCAAGACTTTCTTCAAGACAGAAATTCAGTTTTCGTTTGATGAGGTATGAGCCTTGGGAGAGCAAGTAGATTTGATAGAAGAGTTAAGCCAAGAGGTTGTTTTTCCCTTTAGACTTTTTTTGCATTTTTGTTGTTGCTGTTGTTTTGTTTTATTCTGTTTTGAAATAGGGTCTCCTGGAGCCCAGGCTAGCCTGCCTCAAACTCTCGTTTCCTGAGTGCTGGCATGTGGGCCACCATGTCTATCTAGTCAAGGTTTAACTTCACTTAGTTTGTTGTTTGAGACAGGGTCTCATTCTGTACCCAGGCTGGCTTCAAAGTTAAACCTGCTTCCGTCTACCAAGTACTGGGATTATAGAGGCAAGTCATCATGTTTGTCTCCCCCCACCTCCCGCCCCCCAGCCTCAGAATCCATAGGAATAGTTATATGCAGCTAAGACAGCAGCACTTCAATGCCCCTGTGCTACAGACAGGGTTGAGGGCACTGACTGCCATGTTACAGTTTTCCTGTTTTGCTCAGATACAGATACTATGGTTGGAGCTAGACTTGAAGAGGTTTGTCCCAAATAGCTGGAACACACTGGTTTTCTAGAAATAAATCCTAGCTGATGTTTAGGTTCTGCATGGAATAAACAGTAGTCTAGGAAGCAAACCGTCTGAGAGCCAGAATGATAGACTGGGAATAAAAACAAGAATGTGCATGTGGATAAATGTGCTCTTCCGTCTCATCACACTATGTTAACAATCTGGGTGCTGTCATCAGAGCAAAGGAGCTGCCAAAGAGTGAACTAGGTCAGAATTTACCTACCCATTTCAGAAAAATAATTTGGAAAAAATCTGAGGAATCTACCACACATTCTTTTATTAGTAAGAACATTTGTGGGACTTATATATAGCTACTACTTGATCTCAATAAAATTATTATAAATATATCAGAATGTTTTTATTCCTTATTGATAAGTATTCAATCCTTCATACCAGCCAAGAAAAGTATAATTCAGTAAATAAACCTAATTGTTTGTTCCTAAAGGTTTTCTGCTAACTATGATTAAACTAAAACACATTTGAAGGATCTCCATATGAAGTGGTATAAAACAGTTATTCCAAAACCAATTACCTAATTAGTCTCATTCAAATATTCCTGTTGACTCTAGAGCACAGAACACTCTAATAGGAGGCAAGAGGCAAGAGTACAATGTGCTGACTTCTAGGATCATTGCTAGAGTCTGTCAGATCTGCAGAGGTATCTAACTGGTAAAGGCTGCTTCTAACCTAAGAGGGTTGGATATGCTTTGCATCAACCCAACACTGCAAAATATAACAAGGAATCACTCGGAAACCTCATGTGTTTCTTCTCCCAGTGACTGGCCTAGAGAAGAGGAATGGATGCAAAACATTCAAACTACCTTTCTACCACACTTGCCTTCCTACCAGGTACAGAACACTGTGCTTATAATGCAATGAGAGAATTAACATGGATGTGTAGAGTTATAGGCAAGGGGAGACACATGGCTGAACCCCAAGTTCAACAGTACCTATTTCTGCTTTTACCATTAAAGTATCTGACTCCTTCCTGAATATATATAATGGGTAGGCTGCCTGGTCTCTAAATCTCTGGAGCCTGGTTCTCATTACTCTGGGAAATGTGCACGAGGGTTGCCAGTACGTGAAGCCAGCTCTCCATTTCAGGCCCATCCTGTGTAATGTGTAGCAGAGTACCATAACACTCAACTGCCTCACCATCTTCTTGGTCCCAAGCTAATGGCAGACATTGGGTTTGCAGGAGTGAGTCAGTAAATCTTCCTGAGGCTGCTCAGGAGTCAACATATACTCCTCCTCCCATAGTTACCATTCCTTCCCAGCAGCCCTCTGCAGACTCCCCTCAGGCAGGAAAGTGGGCTGGCTTCCACACATCTTAGGCTGTCAGCTAACGCTGGAGACAGGCACTCCTCTGAGCGTGTTCTCCAAATGTGACCCTGTCAGTGATTTTTACCCTGCTCCTCAGGTCTCACACATCTGCCTGGCAGCTGGGAAAATTCTCATGACTGCTTTCAAGGATGCTTTCTAGAGGTGGGAGGGTGAGGAGTCTTTGGTTCTGTTTGTTCTTGTTTATGTTCAGGTTTAAATTAGATAATAAATCCTAAATGACTAGCAGCATTTATGGTGACATACAGCAAGGGTCTAGTACACCGTGGCTGTTACATTATTACAAATACACACTTCAAGAGACTAAGTCACAGGCTTGTTGTGGGTTAGACCTATCAATTGCAAAAAAAGGAAATGGAGAGTGAAGATGATACATCAGCACCCCTTCCTTTTTATAGGCTTTGTAAGGGAGTCAGACACTCACCAATAAAGTCAGCATAGAATGTTTCTAATGTCTGTGCAGTCGCAGTTGGTAAGTAAAGTGCTACACTGGCCAATGCCGACCTTAACTGCTAGCAAAGGCAGGGCTGTCGTCTTAGCTAGCCAGAAGGACAGAAGAACTGAAGGACAGTCTGAGCACATGTGAGATGTGTACAGTTGTTGAAGATGAAGCAGATTTAAGGCACTACATATTCTTTACAGTTAACACAGTGAATATGTTAGTTGAGTGACTCCAATCACCAACTATGTCCCCAACACCAAAAGGCTTGGGACCCCTGGCTATAGTCCATAGCACTGCTATTTAGGTCACAAGGTCCTTTCCCACCAGTTGCTGTGTCCCTCAGAATGTCGGGGACCAGCTGGCGGGCTTGAGCCACATGTGCTATTTCTGTGCATAGGATGTGAGTGTACACACAGTAAATCCGACCAGGATGTGAGTCAGATCACATCAAGTGTTGAAAGAAACCGACCTTCAAAGTGTACTAGAAGCATCATACCAAGCTTCATCACCACCATGAAGCAGCTATAGTTTGAAAGACACGTAATTACTACACAAGAGAGAAGCTCTAAGATTATGGAAGGGGAGCACTGTCCAAAGGCTTGCCATTGGGGAGAAAGGAGGATAAGGTGGAAGCCACATTTTAGAAGCCCTAAAAGTTTGTGGTAAAAAGATTTATCAGGGACGCATATTTCTCCAGAATACTTAAGACATATAGAAGTAATAAACTGGGATAGCTCAGAAAAACTATAGAATTTGCTTTTTCCCCTCAAACAAAACATTTTACCAGCCTTTCAGATTAATGGTCCCAACTGGTGTGTGTGTGCGAGTTCAATCCCACAGATACATGTACATGCCCGTGCATACGGTAATCAGAAGATAATGCTAGCTCTCATTATCTACCTTGTTTCCTGAGCCAGGGACTCACTGACCTTAGACACGTAAGACCCTATCTCAAATGAAACCAAAATCATCTCTGGCTACTGAGCTACAAAGATCCACAAAAACAAACAAAAAAACCTGTAATGCTCTCTGTAAGAATGACAGAGTGTTCATACTATGACAACCACATTATTAGTTAAATAAAATGCATATGTTTCTCTCATGTTTCCATGGAGACAGTTATGGCAAACTATCAGTTGTAGACAAACATGTGTTTGGTCAATGCATTTCTGTTAGAAAGTATGTGTTTAGATATGTAGGGAAAACTGTTCTGACCTGTGAGTTTCTTTACACCCTTACTCATTCGAATTCTTTATAATAGCTATTATTTTTATAACAGAAAACAACAAGGATCTGCATGAGAGAAGACAAATGTAAGCCTGTTTTTTGTTAATTTTTTTCTTTTCTCTCTAATTATCAGATTCTGTGAAGATTCAAGGTAGTTAATGTCACTCTTAGTGTCCCTGTAAGAACAGTAAAGAATCACAGGATGAGCCTTGGGAAGGTCTTAGCTCAGGCAGACCCTGCTCTCTGTGAGTCCATAGAATACCAAAGGAAGGAGGGACACTGGTCACAGAAGCCCTTTCAATGCTAGCAAACAGCTAGCATTAACAGTCCATGAAAACATGGACTAAGCAACTACACTTCTGCTTCCTGGATTGTGAAGAGTTCACTGTTGTCACACTCATGGCTGACTCCAGACTGGCAGCCACTTAGGTTTGGCATGCATGGTTTCCCTGGCATGTTGTGCAAAGGGCTGTGAAGCTATTAGCAGGAAGCAACAGCAGCAGAAGCAAGCTTTCCTTCCAAGGGCAGTGTGGGGAGTAGGTTTGTTTGCCCTGTCTCACAGCCATAACCTCAGGATCCAACCTGAATTCTTCTGGCCAGGCACTCTCCTCTATGTTGTTCTGTCCTAGGGTCTGTCCCATGATCCTTTTCTCTGGGAAGTGGTGCCACAAGGCAGCAGTATACCTGTTACAACCAGTGCCCGGGTCTGGAAACAACCACGGTCTTGTCTGCTAAAGGCTGTGGGACCCATGTCATTGTCCAAGCACTTTCGGATCTTCTGATATACAGGCTCTTTCCACATCAGAATTTCCTTTGAGTAATTCTTACTCATCCTTCAGGTCCTGGCTCAAATGTCACTGCCTCAGGGGTGCCTCTTTCCATACTCCTGCACCAGGCCAGGCTCCCTCATACCTTGATATTGGGCTGGAGTTCGTGGTGTTCTACCCAATCCCTATTTAGTTCTATGACAACGCAAAGGGTGCCTGCTTCATTTCTACTTCCTCAAGGACAGGAACCATGCCTGCTTCTGCTGTGTTCCCATCACAGAATAAAGTCTGCCTAGAAAAAGCTTCCATAGGGCAAGATGATTCAGGGGCTCCCGGAGTAAAATCCACACCAGTGGGAGGAATATCATGTATCCAGGTGAACAGTTACCAAGGTGGATTCCCCTCTTGAATGCTGGAGATTTACCTGAGCTGGGTACTAGCTAAAATGGCAGAATCTATGATACCTCTTCACTTGCTTCTTGGGGCTTCTTTAGCTGTCTAGGATACTGTGGGAGGCCCTGGGGTGTGACTTTCCTGGAAGATGGAAAGAATGGAATGGGAATAGAAATGCTCTGCTCATAGTTGAGGGGCTTCAGACAGCTCTGGAGAGGGTGGGAGGGGTAGCTGGGGCACTGACCTCTGCTGATGCGCTGCTTCTCCCCAGACAGGATGCCAGGACTGTCAATGATGCTGATGCTCTTCAGAACTTGGTTGGGCAGCTGTGAGCACATGAATCTGGAAGAGACAGAACAAGGTTGGGGCTAGAAACTAGACCTTTCAGAAGTCTCTGTGAGCTCTCCACTTGCTGATGTCTGTAAAAAGGAGCTAAACAGAGGCTAAGATGCCTATGAAGTGGACTGTAAAGCAGGGACTTGGAGGAAACTGAAGGTAACTTCACTAGGGCCACAGAACAGATGCCATTCCACAGACAGGTGTGGAAGACGGGCTGCAACCCATTTCTACCTGCCACTTGATCCCTTAGTGTTAATTGTGGTTTATTTATCAAACACTTGGGTATTTTACAAATATCATCTACTTTGATACCTAAATTAACATCCTTCTATGAATCTCACAAAGGTTAAATAGCTGAGACACTCACAACTGAGCCTTAAACTCACTCTGATGCCTACCCCCATATGCCCTCTGTCCCTACCTCCTTGTCCAAGCATCCTAAGTTTCTGCGGCCTCCTTCAGGGTGCACTTCCAGGCTAAATCTGAGTCTGTCCTATCCTGCCCACTGCTCTGCAGACAGCTAGAGGCCCTGGGTTGGTGTCCCTTTCTGATGCCCCAGTGACCCAGCATGCAGTCCAAAGACCCTGTGCTTTAAGCTCAGCAAAGGTCAGGTACTTCTGGGTAATATCCCTCAGATGCTTAGGAATCCTAAGGGAGCGATGAGAATAGGTGAGGAGACACAGTCAACAGAGGTCCTGACTATCTTCAAGCCTCTTTTCTAGTCTCTCTTACTTGCTACCACCTCCTCTTTCTGACTAGCCACCTCCTCCCTCTGACAAAGGTTGCTATGTTTCCAGTTATCTGCCCAAACAACTGGGAAGCAAAGTGGGATGGAAGGAAAAATCTGACTTGTGCTCTAGCAGACTTGGGCTTGGAATCTGTTCAGCCTTTGTCGACAATTTTCTCTGAGACCTTAGATAAAAGTCTTTCCCTGTGGACCTCAGTTTCCTTCTATGTAAAGGGAGACAACTAAACTAGAATCTGCCCTGTCCTTGGGAGCTTTCCCATTGTGAGACAATGAGTAATAGCAGGAAGTACCTTGTTACTTCCACTCCAGGCAAAGAGCCTGGTTTGGATCTTTGTTAGGTCTGGGTATGTTTTAAGGGGGAAACAGAGTGCCTCTCCTCTTCCTGTTTTAAAAGTGCCTGACTTCTGTATCTGTGTGGGCAGAGGCTTGAAAACACTTGGGAACAGCTCAGTTCTTCCATTCAGTGGAAGTGGTGGGGATTACTCAGAAAGTAAGTATGCTGGGAATGCAAGACAAGGCACAAGGCGGCTTCACAGCCTCCACAGCTGTGACCAGAGCCGCTGTGGGGAGGGGAGGACACTTATGCCCAAGGTGCCATCACTGACATTCATGAGAACTGTCCTTTTAAGGGGCTCAGGACTAGATAGTCACACATTCTTTTCTGTACTTCCAAATCAGCCCAAGAGACGGAGTCAAGGCAACTCTGAAGCACAGAGCAGTTATGACATCGTGGGGGTCTTGCTTGGCTGCAGGAGACTACAAGCTAGTAACTCCTCAGTCAGATTAATAGAACTCAGAGCATAAAGCTGAAAACCTCTATAATGTTACAAATAAAGCCGAGTAGTAAGAGAAACCCTTCATTCATCTTCTTCTCTGGCCCCTCTCATAAACTGCCCGATATGAGCAGAGCAGGAATGTGAGCCACTAATCACTGCCACAGAGCAGGAGGCCTACTGTTGAGTGATCTCCATAAAGCAGCAAGGACAACTGCCAAAAAAAGGAGACTAGCAGGGCTAGCAGGGCTGCAGGGGCACCAGAGAAGGGGCTGCTGAGGCTGTGTGCAGGCTTGGACTCCATTCCACCAAAAAAACTGTGGGTGGGGCAGGGGCAGGGGGCAGAGAGTACAAACAGGCACTGGGTACTGAGGGTGCCTCAGCAGGTATTGCAAGGTTAAGTCTACACATTTAGACGTGTTCCTAAACACATTCTACTGTAATCAGGGACCCCTAACGTTATCACGGCAATCGCCACTTACCTTTCCACTCTGGGAAAGGAAGGTGAAAGGCAAGATCTGTCATGCTCCTCACAGGAGGACAGGTCAGGAGTTTCTGCTGGAACATTTCCAAGCAGAGATTTGCTGTCCCAAGATGGATTTCCTGCTCTTTCCTGGAGTGACTAAATCAGTGCAGGCACCTGGCCTCCTCTATTTCACATAAAATGCTGATGTGCTGTAGAGATCTAGGGCCTCTCTTGGCTTTCATAGGTCCCTCCCACTGACCTGATGAACTTTGTTTCCCAAGGTAAAAGAAGAAAATGATCAAGATCTTCACTGGAGCCCAACTCCTGTTACCTCCATGTTTAGGAAAGTCCAGGGTAGCAAAGGGGCAGAGGAAAAAGTGATGGCCATCATAAGGTTTCACGAAGGTTGCTAGTTCTGCCTCAGGAACACAAGGCAGTGAGAGCATTAGGTTAAAATTGCCCACAAAAGCTAAAATTCTAAGTTAATGATTAATGTTTAAGATTAAGTTGAGCTGGTAAGATGGCTCAACAGATAAAGGTGCTTGCAGCCATCTCTGATGACCTGAGTTCAATCCCCTAGACCTACATGGTAGAAAAAAGAGTTGATTCCCATAGGTTGTTCTGTGACCTCCACTCATTCACAGTAGCACACATTCCCTCTCCTGCCAAATAAATAATTATTTTTAAAAAATTAGAAAACTAAATTTGTAGGCTGAGCATTGTAACTCAAACCTGCTATCCAAGTATCTGGGAGACCAGAGAGGAAGACTGGGGACAATTGGGAGACAGGATTATCTTCAGCTACATAGTGAGTTTGAGGCTAGCCTGGGTTACATGTTATAACCCCCCCTCCCCTTTAAAGCATAAAACAAACAAACAAAACCTAGACTTTAAAAATAATCGGCCAGCACCTAAATACTGATTTTGCTCTTTCAATGGAACAGCAAGGTTTATAGCAATTATGATAATATGCCACCAGTACTGACCAACCCCTGACCTCATGTCAGGCCTGCTCTACTTTATATGTTCATGAATTAAATCCTTACTGCAATCGCAGAGGTCTTACAAAAGGGCAGACTGGAGCTGGGAAGGGTCACATGCTCTCACTTGTCATAGTCCACCGGTGACAAGTGACAGAGCTAAGATGTAAACTAGCAGTCCTGGGTGGGTCTTGATACTGGCTACTACTATCACTGCACACATTGGAATTACTGCTGAGTCTCTATCACACTCAAGATAACATCTTAAAACAAAGGACTGATGTACCACTGCCCTGGAGCTTCCACGAGCATAATCTACCTACCGGTGTGGAGGGTTGGGTAGCTGTGAACAAGAGACAGATGTGAGCACTCTCCCTTGCATAGGTCTCTAAGCCTCTCTAAGCAACCCTACCAGGCTTGTCACTGAGCTCAAGTCAGAACAGTAAGAGAGCATGGAAAAGTTTCTAAGTACTTCCTTTAACCTTACTTGCTTTATCAACAAATATAAACCCAAAGGTTACATGATATAGGTAGAAAATCTATAAAAAAATCCCAGACAACTAAATTCACTCACAGCCCTTATATAAATGACTGATCTAACTTTCTAGTGCCAGGGAGAAGTGGCATTCACATTTAGACTACATAAATGCCTCTCTCTTGACTGCCATGGAGGGAAGCCAGAAGCAATATGCCACCTTAGACAGATCTGCCCAAACCCAGAGGAAAAGGTACATTTTCTAAAATGCCAGAACCAAAATCATATAAAGAACTGTCAATCAGAAACAATAGTTTGGCATCAGTGCTCTTAACCACCAAGCCATCTCTCCAGATGCCACTCCAGTTCCAGAGGATCTGAAGACTTCTTCTGGACTCTGTTGGCATCAGGCACAAATGTGGCACACAAACACACATAAAGACAAAACATCCATATATATATAAAATAAAAATCAGTCAAACAACAAACAAACAAACAAACAACAAGCTGGACAGTGGTGGTACATGCCTTTAATCCCAGTGATAGAGACAGATAATAGATAGAGAAATTAATTAAAATAATTAATTTCTTTTGTGAGAAACAGTCATTAAAATTATAATAGATGCTGAAACTAAAAACAACATATGAGGCTATCTGCAGTTTAAGAATACTGCATTTTTAGAAAAGTAAGCTGAGGGAAACCCATAGCATCTAATTTATAGCAGACTACTGGAGGAGAGTGTCAGGCACCAGTCCCTGACACTTCTCGAACTGACTGAAGACACTGGTGGCTCTCAGGACTCATATGTAGGGTGCTATGGGTAGTGTCTTTGTCCTCTGTCAGGTGAACTGCCTCCTGATACGTGCTGGGATAGCAACCCCATGGCACAGCTCCAAATGGGGTGCAGCGAGACTTCTCTCAGAGGAAGCAGTTTGATGGAGGGAGGTGAGACACTGATTGTTAAAGCCTCATTCCCATCAATCCCTGGTTCTAGACCGAACTCTTGTTCGTGCTGTTCAAGTGTGCTGTTTCCTGTTTCAAACCCGCCTGTGCAGGAACTCATCTCTGTTTCACTGAAATGCACCAGATTCATCCATTAGTCTCTAGACAAGCAGCCCAGGCGACCCAAAGTCTGCTTAAAGGCCAAGGTGCCTATAGACACCACCTGCTTTAAGCTCTCCAAGAGTTTCTTACCTCTTTTAAAGATGCCCTTGGGAGCAGTGGCTAAAGCCATGAGAGGCCCCTGCCATCAAGACTTGGGAGAAAGTCCTACCCAGAAAACAACTGGCTTTTCTTTCTATTATATTTTGACCTATTTCCAGAAAAATTGTGTGTCATGCTGAGAGTTCCTGCCTTTGATGCTAACCCTGCTGTATCCCAGAGAGCTGCTACAATCTCTCTCTCTCTCTCTCTCTCTCTCTCTCTCTCTCTCTCTCTCTCACACACACACACACACACACACACACATGTATGTTTGAATGGCGGATCCTAACAGATGCTCTTTCTTATGCACTGTGTGAGACAGCTGCCTTGTCATGCGGAGACCACTTAATTGGGCTATCAGCATTGTGGATTTCCATGAGGCACAACTTGTACTTGTAAACCTCACACAGCCACAGCCACCAGGATCGCTTGAGAGACAGACATTCCTCATTGCTGGGGCACAGGGTGGCAAAGGGTAGGAAGAGGGAAACCTGAATTTTGCCTCTTCTTGACCACCATTTCTTCAGCAAATTGCTTCTTTGCTTCTAGTTTTCTTACTTATGAACTGGCCAGTGTATTCTCTGTAAATCCCACAAGTACAGGGATAAAATTGATACAATTATGCAAACTATACCTTGGGACTTCTCCACTGTCTTCACTGCACATCTATCCTGAAGTTAAATGGGGGCCGTAGACAGAGTTTAAACACGGCACCCAGTGCTGGCCAGTTTAGCACTGTGGTCTCAGGCTCAGGCCTGGGTTCTAATCCTAACACTGCCCCTGAGCTGAGTGCCCCCAAAGACATGCTCTTACCCTCCCTGCTCACCAGTTCCTCATCACTGCAGCCCCGTCATGCAGCATGAGGACTTACAGTTAATATAGCTCAGCTTTCCATGCTGCACATACAAGTAATGTTAGGAACAGTGCTGGACATATGTTGCATAGTTGTCTGTTGTTTCTTTTTCTATTTTCCGGGACTCAATCTGTGACTGTACAATGCATGGGTTATTTTGAGCACATCTTACGTTCTAAGATCACAAAGCCTGCCATTTAAATCTCTCCTCTCTACTTTCCTTCCATACTCATCTGCTCTAAGTTGGAGATCTAAAACATTGTTATTTCAGGAAAGCAAATCACTTGAGAAAGTAAAACAAACCAATAACCATTCTTTCTGCAATATTCTCTTAGAAGTATGGACTTTGCTAAATGAGAATTTGAAAAAAAAAAGTCAGCTTACTTCTCTTTAAAGTTTTGTCAGGAAAAGAAAAAAAGCACACATACAAAAGGCAAGGGCAATGAAATGTTGGGATTCTAAAGCATCCTTCCAGGAGGAAGGCTGCTGGCTCTGCCCCTGTCTAGGGCAGTGATGAACAAGTCGGGTTGTTGCTTGCCCCATGTCCTGCATACCCAGAAAGCACCTGATTGATGTGTGGGGGGGGTGAGTGTGTGCATGCATGTGTGTCTTGTCTCAATTTCCTTGGACTTGGTTCATTCATTTTGTCCTGAGACTCTCAAGACCTTGCTTCTTTCCCTGGGTCCTGGGCTAAACTACTACAAACGGAGACATTGTCACTGCTCTGGAGTGAAGGCATAGCCCCTCCTAAAGAAGAGAATGAGCAGGTGAAGCCATCTGACAGTGCTCTGTAAGTCACTGTGAGTGACAAGAATAAGCTTCTGCATAACTCCATCTATATGCTGCCCAACCCATCGCCAGTTCTCTTGCTGCCCATCAGGTGCTCTCCTTGGTTTGCAACAGGAGCACCTGAAAGCCTTTAAAGTGGTTCTGCACATAGAAGGAAACTTGGAGGCTGCCTGGCTCTCAGGACAGCCACTGTCCAAGTGTTCATTCCAGAGTCCTCATGAATGGATCCTCCCAGGCTCTGATAGGCAGCAGAGGGAGGGTTACTCTTATTTTTAGAAACTTCTAGAAAAGAGAAGTGATCTCAGGTCTCCTGCTGAGCCCCAGTGTCAGCCCCCTGCTTCCTCTCCCTAAGCAGCTGGAGTTGGCCCTCCACTTCTAGCTGATGGCTGGCCCCCATTCTCTAAAGCCAGACTCAAAAAAAGGGGAAAAAGAAGGGTGTGGAGGAATGGCAGGAAAGAAGAGGAAAAGGTTTTTAAAAAGAAAACACACCCCCACCCCCGCACCCCCTGACCCCCCCCCACACCCCAAAAGCAGAAATTAACAAATAGCATTACCTCGAACTAAAAAGTCTCTGCACAGAAGGGAAATAATCAACAGAGTGAAAAACCATCTATATAATGGGGAAATCATCAGGGAGTTGATAATCTAGACTATATAACAAACTCAATAGTAAAGACAACTCCCAAAGAACCAATAATCCAATAAAAAATGTCCAAATGATCTCAAAAGAAATAAAATGGTCAGTTAAACACATGAAAAAAAAAAGTTCAGTATCAGTAACCATCAGGGAAACAAAAATCAAAACTACAGTGAGATCCCGCCTCGCCCCAGTCAGAATGGATATTATTTAGAAGGCTGGTGATGATGTGGAGGAGAAATGTACCTGTATGCTCTGTGGTGACATCAGGTAGGGCAGTCACTATGGAAAACACATAGTATCTTCAAATAACTAAAACCACCATCACTTGCTATCCCACTCCTGTGTAGATAATATACCTGAAAAAATGAAATTGGATGCACAGGAGATGCTTCCACAGTCATGTTTACTAAATAATGAAAGCAGCTCAGGTGCCCATCAACAAAGGACAAGATAATAATAGTAGTCAGTCCTGGGGTATAGCTGCAATTTTAGCTACTAGAAGATACAGGCAAGATGACCTCAAGTTCAAGGCCTGCCTCATCTACAGAGTGAGTTCAAGGCCAGCCTGGGCAAAACCCCTGGCACCCACTCCAAAAAAAAAGTAAAAGGGGGACGGAGGATATAGCTTAGTGGCAGAACACATGAGAAGCCCTCTGCTCAGTCCCTAGCCACAGTACAAAAGAAAAGAAAGAAAATGTGATATATACATACTCACTAGAGTATTATTTGGCCGTGAAAAGAAAATCGTGTCATTTGCAGCAAAATGGAATCAGAGGGTATCATATTAGGTGAAATAAGCCAGACACAACAAGAAAAGAATTGTATGTTCTCTTTCATATGTACTAAAACTAAATGAACTAAATAAAATAAAGAAAAATACTTGGGAAGGGAGAAAGAAGGAAAGATGGGAGGATGGGAGGGAGGGAGGGAGGGAGGGAGGGAAGAAGGGAGGGACACAGTGGAGCAGAAAGGTCAATAGACCTCATCCTATTGCAGAGCTGCAGCAGACCACCTGCCATTTGTTCTCCCTACCCCACTAACACCTCAGCTACATTGGAAAGTCTGCGACAGACAACCAGGGTTGGGGCACAGACAAAACACACCTCCAACCAAGGCAGAGCAACCCACATCTATCTATAGCTAGAACATAATGGCCATGTATATAAGCTCACTTTTGGGTTTTACCCTATCTCATCCATGCCCTGCTCCAGGAAATAAGGAAGGAGCTCAAAGCTTAGGAATGAAAAGTTAAAGGAACATTCAGGAAGGCGAGGCAACCCGTCTTGAATCAAAAGACCAAATCTGGATGTCAGGGGACCTTAAGTCTTCTCTGGGCTAAACTCCCTGAGTATGGAAAGCCCTACATACTATACCAGATGTGGCTGTCCCACAGCTACCTAACACTATTAGTGACGGAAATTGAGCAACCTTAACTATTTCTGTGCAAATCACATTATTAGCCATTTGTCCTCATAACATCCATTCTTAGGCCTTGGCTATGCTCAGTCAAGTCACTCAGAACAGATGCAAGCAAAATAATTGATTAGCACCCCCCCCCACACACACACATACATTTTCCTCTTCCAGAACAGATATGTTCTTTCTTGTCTGGACTCCACGAGTGATAGCCAATAGTTTGACCAGAGGACAGCTTGCTGGTCCTTACCTGTTCAGGAAAGCATTTCCAAAGCGACTAAGCTTTCGGAATGGCTTTTTGGGATCCACAACCAAAGCATTCCCGGGGGTGCTTCCCTCAGTCTCCCCATACATCACAGCAATGAAGGAATCTGTGGTTGGCTCTGGACCAATTCTCATGCCTGGGAAATCTTGCTCCAGTAAGTATCTGGAAAAGAAAAGGAAACAGTATAATGTCACAAGCAAGAAGCCAGAGAGCTGCTTGGGACTACCCAACTCAAATACACTTATTAAAAATCTTGGAGGATCAGAAGTTCAAGGTCATCCTTCATTATATACAAGTTTGAAGGCAACCTAGGTTACATGAGACCCTGTCTTAATAAAACAAAACCACCCGAAACCAAAAGTAGACATCTGAGGTCCCACTGACATAATAGGTGTCACCTTAGGAGAGGCATTACTCAGTTACCTCACCATTCCTGCACATTCTGGACTACTGCTGAACTCACTCCCCCTTAGAAAAGCATCCCTGATCTGCATGCATAGCACCTTCTCTATGGTTCCCAGGCACCTGGTGTAGTTGCCATCATGGTATGTCAGGTGTCCTGGGAATAACCAAGGAGTGGGCCAGGGTCAAGGGGAGAAACTGCATGAGTTTCTGCAGCTCCCCACTCCAACACTCAACCATCTTTGTTTCTATAAATCCTGACTAGTCAAATGTAGCCTGTGACTATTTCTGGGATAGAGAGAAAAAACTAAAAGTCAAATGTCAAACACAATTTTGCCATCATTATGAGAAGTGAAACTTCTTTTTTATGTAAACAAAATGAAAATTAAGCAATATTAGTAGGCTCTACTCTAAACTTTTTCTGTCATTGCTACTTTTAACTTTCCCCTAAGTTTTTACATTTCTGTGAAACTGCAGAGACCCAGAATAGATGCACTGTTTTAAGATGTCTTGTAAGCTGAGAGTAATCATGAAAAAAATCCGGTAATAACACCTAGCACTTACTGAAAAGACATAAGGCCTTATGTATGCACTATGCCTTATATATGCACTATATCTTATGTATGCACTGTGTCCTATGTATGCATGCACTGCATGGACAATACCATATGCATGCACTGTGTTATATGTATGTGTCTTAGTCAGGGTTTCTATTCCTGCACAAACATCATGACCAAGAAGCAAGTTGGGGAGGAAAGGGTTTATTCAGCTTACACTTCCACTTTGCTGTTCATCACTAAAGGAAGTCAGGACTAGAACTCAAGCAAGTCAGGAAGCAGGAACTGATGCAGAGACCATGGAGGGATGTTCCTTACTGGCTTGCTTTCCTTGGCTTGCTCAGCCTGCTTTCTTATAGAACCCAAGACTACCAGCCCAGGGATGGCACCACCCACAAGGGGTCCTCCCCCTCTTGATCACTAATTGAGAAAATGCCTTACCGCTGGATCTCATGGAGGCATTTCCTCAACTGAAACTCCTTTCTCTGTGATAACTCCAGCTTGTGTCAAGTTGACACAAAACCAGCCAGTACAGTATGTACTATACCTTATGCACACACTGTGCCTTACGTATGCACTGTAACTTATGCGTGTACTATATGTTATGCACGTACTATTGTTTCATTCAGTTCCTACAACACTTTCAGGTGAGTGATAATATTATCTTCATTTTTACAAGTAGGAAAACAGGTATCAGAGAGGCCAAGCAACTTGCCTAATGTTATACAGTGAGTGAGTGAGTGAGTGAGTGAGTGAAAACGGAATGCAAGCAGTCAGATTCTCAGACGTGCACTGTCTTCAGAGCTTGACACTTGGGCTGGCACTAGTGGCTTTCTCAGATAAGCAGGGACATTCAGGATCCTCACTCCAGGATATAAGCCTGGGAGTAAGGATTTTCTATTTCATTTAGTGTGAGGGGAAAGGGGCTCACCACACTGTTCCCCCCAATCACTTAGACTCCCCAAAGACATGAGGCACATTGCCTCATTCTTCTTGAAAAAAAGCTGAAGCAAGAACATGCTATTGATTCAAAATATGTCCATATTTAATGTTTTTCAAAATATGAAAATCTTTTCTAGTCCAAGTCTTAGTGTGCCTAATAGCACAGTCAACAGCTTTAGGGACAGAAATGTTTACATTAGTTAATTCTTACAAAATTCCACACAAATCAGACAGACAAGAACTCTGAGATGATCACATAACGTGAGACCAGTATGTATCTCACACACTAACGAGTGTGTAATGCAGCCCTTCTGGAACCTCAAGTCTAGTCATTCAACAGCAAAGCTAGAGATGAAGCTAGGCTGTACCGTGTAATGTACAGTGTGACTTTCACACCCCTCAGCCTAGATGGGGCTAGGCAGGGAGGGAGGGAGAGAGACTGAGGACTAGAGAACACTGTGCAAATGGCAAACTGAGCTAATAGGTGCTAGGGTTGCAGGATTCCTGGGGTACACACAGTTTCCAACTCATGAAAGGGTCACCTCGAAGCACAGTTCTGACACTTGAAGATAATAGGGTCAATGTTTACTGGAGGTCTCACTGTCCCATCAGCTTTGGGGGAGGGGACCTCAGAACTGAGCTCTATGTCGAGTGCCTCCTTAGAAAGTGACCCTTCTTAGTGCCTTCAGTAGGCCTTGTTAGGAGAGACCATCAGGTTCCACACCAGGGCTGGTAAGAAGGGACCTCCGGTGGGAACATAGAGATGCTATAGTTAGACTGGACAACTCAGGGCTATTTAAGTCAGGTGCTCACTGCCAAGAGGTATCTAAACTCTGATGTTTAATTGATAGGACTTTCAAGAAAAACTCTAATAACGAACTTGTTTAAAGGAGAGCAGGGGTTTCTGCCTTCTGAGTTTAAACAGTTATAGAAGCCAAAGTTTCCTCAGCAGCAACCCTGCCAGGAAGAATGTTAACAAGTCCTTGTTTTTGAGCTGCAAATAGGAACTACCTTGAATAGGGTGCCCTCAGCTGTGGCCTTGATGCATTCAGGCTCTGGCTTGAGAACACAGACAAGAACAAGGGAGGATTACTGTCTTGCTTTCTTAGGATATGAAATTGTTCAGTGGTACTCTCCTACAGGTACTAAAAATATCCACACTCAATGTTCAGTTTAATTGAAGATCCAATGAAAAGACACAGTATATTAGTAAAGTTTAAAAACCTTCCATATACTCGATGCTGGTGAGGGTCATAAAATCTACCTCTTTGTGTAGCTGCAGGAATAGTTGATTCAAAGGCACTCACACACTTCTTCACATAACAAGCACTTAAAGTGAGTCTCCCTCATGGAGCAGGTCCTCTCCTACCTACTGTGGAGGTCATCTATGGACCTGCCTTCTCTCCCTTGTGAACTGACACTCATATATATCATACTGTTGGGCGGGCAGTAACATGTCTATGTAGAAAGAGAATCAAGAACAACCAAGATCCAAATGTCTGACATGAAAAAGGGACCCTGAAGGGATGAAGTTAAAATCAGCAGCCTGGGAGGGGAGGGACAGTGGACCCTGAGGTGACATACACAGGCACTTTAACCTCACAGACCCCAGTATAAGGCTGAGCCAGGAGTCAAACCCTTCTCTGGAGACCTCAGAGGATTTACCAAAGCTGGCATTCCAGGGACTCTGAGGTCTTATCTGTCATAACAAGAGCTGAGAGAAACATAAGAGGCAACAGGAAAACTATAGAAAAGAATCCACCGTGGTGCAGAGCAGAGCAGCCCATTCCACAGGCATCCTGTGCCTTAGAGGCTTGATGTCTGTCCTTGGCACCACCTTGTTCCCTTTCCTGTGTTCTCAGAGAGGCCTGCCAACTCTAGTGATGATTGCTCCAAGGCCTTGAGTCAAGCCATCAACGAACTTAAAAAGGTACAGATATTTGAACCACGTGTGGTTGGGCAGAAGTGGTGAGGGTGGAAAGGAGACCTGACCTCTCTGTGTCCTGGTCTGACGAGGTCACTGCATGTAGATGGTGTCTTTTCTTTCATTGCTTAGGCTAGAGGATGAAAATTAGTTTTAAAGGAAAATATCATTTGTGACAAAGGGAAGAAAAAAAAAGCCCTTAGGATAATGAAAAGTCCTTTACAGTCACCCAAGTACCATTTTCTCAAAGATGGGTTTAAGGAAAAACAAAGATGTTATTTAGTATTTTAAAAAAGGATGTTATTTACCCCATCTGCCAGCTCTGACTACTGTCACTTGGGTAATTCTCATGCTTTTTCTCTGGGTTGGTACTTTCACATTTCTTTATTTTGTTTAGTGATACACTCTACCTAACACTGGGGACTTGTTTATATGCCTTTACATATTTACATAAATAGTCTCAATTGGTAAATACTTTATGGGTAAGCACTATTTTCCTCCCTATTTTACAGGTGAATTAACTATGGGTCAAATAGGTTAACTGAGTTAAATCAGAATAAAAGAGGCTGAGTCACCACCAAATGGAAGCATTTACAGGAACATGCTCTATGAGTCACAAGAAACTAGCTCCTCTATAATAGCAGCTATCATTCCTAACCACCGAGCCATCGCTCTCTCTAGCCCTTATGAAGCATTTACTTAATGACAATTTTCATCAAACACTTATGAACTTGAGTATTATGAATGATGTTTATTGACTGACAAGATATACAAGGAGAAACAAAACCACAGGAATTCCATGGTAGCTATCTGTACTCCCGCTACCTCACACTTACTCTCTAGTTCCCTTTGGTTTTTTTGTTTTGTTTTTTTGTTGGTTTGTTTGTTTTGGGTTTTTGTTGTTGTTGTTCCTTTAGCTCATTTCTACTTTGTTTTCTTTCTGGAATTCACTTTTTGTTTTTAATTAGCATACACAGATGCACAAATTACTTGACGGGCACTAATTACAGAATTATGGAAATTAAAATTATGGGCTGGTTCATATTGGAAGAATGTTTTTAATGGTTTGTTTTTATTTTTCAATTCTAATGATTAAAGCTAGGAGCCTGTGCATCCTTGAATAGTGCCTATTCAAGCACTTCACTGCTGAGCTACAACCCAACCCAACTGGAATACAATCCACATACTAGAAAATTTACTCTTCTAAAGAGTAGACCCACATGTGATTTACTCTCAAAGTTCTGTAATCAGTACCACTACCAGTTTCAGAGCACTTTCATCACTCCAAAAGGAATCTGCATACCCACGAACAATCTCTCTTCATTGAACTGTCAGTGGTAGGTATCTTATCAAATATCAGTTGATCAATGAAGGTTTACTTTGGGGCTCTCAGGTCTGTCCATTGATCTGTCTATCTTTCTGCTAGTGCCACACTGCATCATTTTCAGTGGTTACATGATAAATTCTAAATCAGAAAATGTGAGTCCTCCAAACTGTTCTTTTTCAGAGCTGTCTTCTGTAATTCTGAGATCCTAAGAATTATAGAGTTAGCCTGTCGATTACTGCCTCAAACAAACAAAAAACCAAAGATTTTAATGGAAAGTATTTTTAATTTGACAACCAATTCGGGTACACTGGTTAGGCATGGTGGCACACTCCTATAATCCCAGAACTCCAGAAGCAGAAGTAGGAGCATACCACAAGCTTGAGGTCATCCTGAGCTATATAGTGGGTCCAGGCCACCAAGTAATACACATTGAGACAGAAAGCAGTTCAGAAGCACTGCCATATTAATATGACCTCCAATCCACAGATACTGAGTGGTTTTCCATTTACTTCTTTCTTAATTTCTTTCAGTGATGCCTCTAATTTTCCAGGCAGAAGTCTTACATTTCTTTTTGTTGGGTTTATTCCAAGGTGCAATGCTTCATCCTTTTTGGATACTATCACAAACAGGTTAGTTTGCTTAATGACACTTTGAGACTGTTCAAGTTTATACAAACGCAATAGATTTCTGTCTTCTGTCAAGATTTTTTAAATATAAAAGACCATGTGGTCCACAAACAGTTTCACTCTTTTCCAATCTGGACACAGCTTGTCTTTTCCTGGCTTATTGCCCTGTTCTCTGCTCCTTTAAAGCCTACCTAGTTTCTTTGTATCAGTTCTGGGGATTGAATATAGGACTTCACACAAGCTAGGTAAGTACCACCACTAAGCTATCTCCCACCCAGTCTACATAGTTTCTGAAGTCACTTCTTTTCTCATTAGAATAAATTTTCTTGAGGAAACATGCCAAAGTACAGGAGGAAGAGAGGAAGTAGAACTTTAAGAGCAAAAGTTGTAATTTGTAGTTTCAATAGATTTCTGGGGAGTCTCCCATGCTTTACAGTGGAATGATTTTGCTTTATAGCAGCTGGGCCCAGTGATTTTTTTTCCTGGAGGAACCTCTGAAATCAATTTTTAAATAAATTTATTTTTAATTGTATGTGTGTGTGTATGCTCACGTACATGTAAATGCAGGTGCCTATGAAGTCCAGAAGAGGGCATTGGATTCCCTGGGGCTGATGTCACAGGTAGTTGTGAGCCACCTGACATGTGTATTGGGAACCAAACTCCAAACATCTTCTGGATATTTGGGTCTTTTGGAAGAACAGGAAGTGCTCTTAACTGCTGAACTAACCCATGAGACTTTTCTCTTTTCTTTTCAAGCTTTAGACATAAGCCCAACACTTGCCCCTCCCCAGTTATTAAAATCAAAGACGATATGATCACTTTTACTAGTGCCAATCCCATCTCCATATATATATACCCTGTCTTCTGAGAAATAAAATAACCAGACAATAGAGCTGACAGCTGTTTTACCATTACCCTAAAGCGACTTTGACAAATATCTCTACCACATCTGATGCCTCCTCTGGCCTTCCAATGCTACGATCTAAAGGCGATTCTACCAATCTGTTCTTTCCATTAACTTCAACCTCACTCTTTACTTACCCTGTTCCTGGCACTTGGCCCCCTGGTGACCATGTGTACAGGAGTGAGCATATTTTCTTGATGCCCCAGGCTCTTCAGGCATCCCACCTAGGAGACCTTTCCGTCAAAACAAAGGACACACTTAGCTGCCTCAGTTCTGATGAATGTCCTGGCCTAGTGCATATAACGTGACTTCTATTTTCTCCAAAACAAGAGAGAAAAATAAAGCTTTTAGGAGCGAGACACATAATCAAAGGTTATGTTGAATGGCTTACAATGAAGAGGAATGTTTCCCTCCATGATTCTGTGAGTCCTGTGTTAGTCAGATGGAAAAGGATAAGCAATTTATAGACAAGCCCCTTCCCCAAGTCTATGTGAACACTTAGTGCTCAGAGCTAGAAGCAAAGCACCCAGGTCCCTAGCCAGGACCTAACTAAAGCAAGGTCCAATAAGGCCAGCGCTCATGGCCATCTCCTTTGCTTACCGCTTTAAGTGCCAAGTCTCCAGGACAGCTGCCCTCTGTTTGCTGCTTTCCTCCCAGAGACCAATCACTTCCCCTTACTTCTCTATAAAATCAATTTCAGATGCCACTTCAGGTGCAGCTTCATCCAGCTTCCTGTCCACAGTGATCTTCTTCCAACCCCCAGGTGCACTTTGGGCCCTTTGTGGAATAACAAAGCCACTTGGCCCAAGCTGGAAGCTAAGGTGATTCCTCCCTGGGTTGCAGCTCCTGAGTTCCAGCTCTAAACAGGGCTTAACTAAGAGGTATAGCCATGAGTCAAATCTCAGAACCTGCTTAACCCTCTCCCACAAAGCTTCTTCTAAGCACTGAAGCATAGAAGAATAAGAATATAACAAAATGCTACGAGGTGGGGAAAGGACTGATACACCTTCCTGGGAATTGTGCTGTACTCTCCTACCTCAGGCCTGTTTACGAGCCAGGCTATGGACAGAGGAACACAGGAACACACCATTTTTAGGCCAGGTTGGTACAGGATCAAGGAAAGGCTCCCTAATTATGCAGAGGAACTGTGAGGCCCATGGCACATACAGGAGGAAATGGTGGGACAGCAGAGTTCCTGCCACCAGTGTGTTTTAACAATGTTATACTCTTATTGCTTATAAGCTTAAAATTCTCTCCTCACTCTTAGAATACTATCTCGATAACTCACAACTGCTACTACCAAGACCTCAACATACCATCTGTTTGCCATTTATTTTGTTTTTGCTTCTTAGGTTTTGTTGCTGTTCTTATTGCTGTTGTTTTGTTGAAGACAGGGTCTTTTATTGTCTATATCCTAGATTGCCCTATGTAGCCCAGGTTAGCTTCAAAGGCACAATCCCCATGACCCAGCTTTCCCAATCCTGGTATTACAGGCAAGCATCATCACAGTTAGCTCTTTGCCATCTTTCAAGGAGCCAGCTACTGTAATAGATCTAGGTTCATTTCTGAGCTAACATATTCAATACTGTTTTCAGCTAATTTAAAAGCACCAAATGAAACAATTTCAACATTATTTTCCCCCTTTCTTCGATTACATTTCAAACTACAGTGTATTGTCTTTGTTGAGATCATTCACAGTGTAGCTACAGGGCTGGATTTAATATTATTTCTTGTAGTAACAACTTTTCTATTTTTTTTTTGGAACTTTTTGGGTCACAGGAGGGGGAAAAAGAGGTCATACCTAACAGAAATGGCATGTACCTAAGACAGATGCAGTTTTCTGAACACCTGATGAAGAGTGTTCTGATCCAAAACTCTGGATCCAAATCTTAAATGTTCAGTCACTTTGCTTCGTCTGATAGAGGTTTCAACTGAGAAAAGAAAAAACAAAATCTTCCCAAAGATAGGGAAATAGATGCTTTATTTAAAAAGCAGCCCGTTTCATTGTAAATTATTCCTCATCGAGCTACTTCAGAGGAAACTATGTGACTGGAACTGCAGGGCAGGCCGGTTACTGCTTCCGAAGACAGAGCGACCGACCGTGACAAATATTTTCAGTTTGTCAAGGGTGAAGAAATGGAAACTAACAAACAGTAACCCGACACTCCCCTTCATTCCACAGGCTGGTGAGGCGGCTACACTGTAGGCTAACTTCCTATAGACCATAAAGCTGAAGGACAGCAGCCGCTGTGGCGGAACGTGGCACGTAAGGACGTGGCAATGCTCCCACTGTGGCATTCACTCGTTCGTTCGTTCGTTCATTCATTCATTCATTCATTCATTCAGTATCACTGTGCTGGAAGACTCACTCTCCACCTAGGAGCCGCACACCTTCATTATCACTTTCAGCCCTAGGCTGCACTAATGATGAGCCTTGCCCTCTCTCCCTTTCCCGCACTCTCAGGCCAGGATGACAAGTTCAAGGAAGGCCTTGGAAACGTTAAGGAAGGGGCTCGCAGCGCGCTGGGGGCCGGACTCAGGGGAGCCTTGCGCAACGGGAACCGGTTGGGGCCGGGGGAGGCGACAGGCCACCAAGCTTGGAGTGTAACCTGAGGGCAGGCCGTGCCCTAGCGGAGGGATAGCGAGCCGGCGAGGCAGGTTACCTGATGAAGGTGGTCTTGCCCGTGCTGTACTGGCCCACCAGCAGGATCATGGGCTTGTTTTCGAAGTCAGCGTCCTCCAGCGCTGGTGAGTGGAACTCATGGAAGCGGTACGCCTCCTCCAGCGGCAGCACCTTGCGCTGGTAGAGAGAGCGCAGGCCGCCCGTCACCGTCTGCACCGCGTCCATGCCGCCCGAGCGCTCGCGCCCGCCAGACTGCCGTCCCATCCAGCTGAACATGCCGCCGCTAGACAACTTGCCGCCGCCGCACTTCAGTCAGAACCTCAGAACCCGAGTCGCTCGCTCTCCCCGCCCTAGTAGCTCTCGCCACCGCCCGCTCCCGGGCCCGCCCATGCCGCAACGACCAATCATAAGCCGCTGCGTCACGGGCGTGCGCTCATTATTCAGAAGCTTTCTCGGGTCCTTCCTCATTGGGCGTCTGCCAGAGACTGGGTGGAGGCTCTAGCCAATGGAAAGGCGTGTCTTGAATTATTGATGACGGCATCGGTCTAGAGGGCTGGGCATAGAGAGGGTGTAGTCCAGGCCAGGTGACACAGGCGCTTCTACCCGAGTACATCCTTCTGGCCAGGTGGCGTTGGCTTCCGGGCAAGTCTGAGCTGGCAAGAATGAACCACCGGAGGCTGTCCTCCTGGAACTCGACTCATCCCAAGTCTTTGGACGTGGATACTGGGGACGGAAAACTCAGAAAGTTGACAGACAGGTTTCTTTTCCCGGAGCAGGTTATTGCCCTGTTTACTGTCAAAGACACTCAGGCTCACCGATATATAGTTGGCAAAAATTGAAGGAGAGAAAATGAACTTCAATCTATTTGCGTAGACGTTTCTCCTGCCTCCGCTCAATTCTGGATTAAAGGCCCCTTTCTCCTAGACACTGGTAGAAATAATTGACCATCACTTGTGTATCCTAAGCGAGAAATAGTGTTAGTGCATTTTCAACATGGCCAATGAGGCCAGCTTCATAGGAATAACTCGAGCGGCTTGTTAAATGTACATCTCGAGTTCTCGCTACAGACCTACCAAATGTTGAAAGATGCAGCTCCACCAATGCCTGCAAACGATTCGTGTGTGCATAAAGTTTGAAGAAAGATCGTGTATGAATTACTTCTTGATCTTGGTGGAAATGCAGAGCTGATTCAGCAAGTAGTTATAAAATTGAGATTTTTAAAGATCTCTCAGGTGTTGCCAGTACAGCGCAAGGGTGTTTATGACAGGTTCGTTCATCACTAAAACTTGGAAACAACCAAGATGACCTTCAGTAGAAGAAAGAATAAACTATGTATATCCAGACAAAAAGCTGCTGTCACTATGAGGTGGATTTATTAGTGAAGTTTCTGGCTACAAGAACCAGCTACATCTACATGTTAGAAACAACAGCCGGGCAGTGGTGGCGCACGCCTTTAATCCCAGCACTTTAATTCTGGGAGGCAGAGGCAGGTGGATTTCTGAATTCGAGGCCAGCCTGGTCTACAGAGTGAGTTCTAGGACAGCCAGGGCTACACAGAGAAACCCTGTCTCGGAAAAAAGAAAAGAAAAGAAAAGAAAAGAAAAGAAAAGAAAAGAACAACAATTGGACATTCAAGTAGAAAATCTACATACCTTGGGGAAGCACTAAAACTAAGAAATGTTTAGAGCTAAATCTAATCAAATGTACCAGATCTATATGCTGAGAATCAAAATATATTTCTAAGAGAAATGGAGTCCTAAATATACTGCCCATACCATGTTCATGGACCAGAAGACTCAATATTAAGATACAAAATTTCCCCCAATTCATTCAATGTACTCCTCAGCAGGTTTTTGTTTTAGTCAAAAATTAACAAAATGATTCTCAATTTCATATGGTGGGTGAAGGTCCCAGAATAAATAAAACAATGTAAAATATAACAAAAATGGAACTTATATTACCAAATTTCAAGACTAATAAAGCTACGAAAATCAAGACCAGGTGGTACTAATGCAAAAGTTATCTAATAAACATAAACTAATGACATTTCAGCAATAGGCAACTAGTTTTTGTAAGTTTATCTTGACTTAAGATATCACATTTTAGTTTGTGTGAGTACATTCCATGATGTTCATACAATGCCTAACAATGAATTTCTCAGAGCATGTAATCATTAAGTGATGAACAAATATATTGATAGAACAAAGTCCACAAAGAGACCTACACATACATGGTCAACCGATTTTTGACATAATAGATAATTTAGTGGATAATTCAAAATGTGTTTGTTTTTCATTTTGGAGCAGAGTCCCATCCAGCCAAGTTGGCCTCAAACTCACTAGACACCCGAGAATGATGACCCTGAACTCCTCTGCATTCTTCTGCCTCCATTTCCCAAGTGCTGGGATTACAGGTATATGCCACCGAGACTGGCTAAGCAAATCTTTTTTTTTTTTTTTAAGATTTATTTTATTTATATGAGTACACTGTAGCTGTTTCCAGACACACCAGAAGAGGGCATCAGACCCCTTTACAGATGGTTGTGAGCCACCATGTGGTTGCTGGGAATTGAACTCAGGACCTTTGGAAGAGCAGTCAGTTCTCTTAACCGCTGAGCCATCTTTCCAGCCCGTAAATCTTTTATATAAACAGTTTAGAATGTTAGAAACATAGCATGCATGAAGCAGTGAGTTCTATCTGTACTACCAAAACCAACAACAAACATGACCCACATATAGTTCTAGAACAATAGGATATTTGTGTATAGAAAAATGAATTACAGAGTGTTGTAAGCCACCAAGAGGGTGCTGTGAATTGAACCCAGGTCCTCTACAAGAATAACCAATGCTTTTAACTACTGAATCATCTCTCTAGACTCCCAAATTATGTGCTTTCAACATGCAGTTGATTATATGTGAACCATTATTTAATGAGCTGTGAAAAATTCATATATTTTTTGACTTGGGAATTTCATTTTGAAGAAACTCTCCTGGGGTTATTTACCTGGAGGAATAATGAATATAAAACTTTATCTGAGAATATAGTTATTATCATTTAGAATACTGTAAAGCTTCAACTAGCTGTCTCCCCACAAATGTAAACAAATGGTGATTTCCTATGCAGTTCCTGAACATCATGTCATATAAGAACCTTAATGACCTGAAAAAAATTAGAGACCTTTGTATTTGGATTGTAGCTC
Source organism: Rhynchomys soricoides (assembly GCA_019843965.1). Lineage (NCBI taxonomy): Eukaryota > Metazoa > Chordata > Mammalia > Rodentia > Muridae > Rhynchomys > Rhynchomys soricoides. The sequence goes on from JADRCH010000088.1 coordinate 8,064,106, forward strand.
AGTGGTGGAGTTGGCTGAGCAGGCACGAAGCTCTGGGCTTCATGACCGCCTGGGCTATATGAGACTCAATCAGGGACTGGAAAGATGGCTCAGTGATTAAGAGCACTGACTTCTGCAGATGATCCTGGTTTGGTTCCTAACACTCAGATGGGGGCTCACAACCATCTGTAACTGCAGTTCCTGGGAATTTGATGCCCTCCTCTGGCCTCAAAGGGCACTGTATGTATGTGGTTTATAGAAATACACACAGGAAAACAGCCATACACATAAAAAAAATTTTTAAGTAGAAAAGATAGATTAGAGAAGCAAATGCACATATGGTAGTTCCTCAGAAAAATATGAGAATTACTATGTGATCCAGCAATCATATATATGTATATATATAATTATTTATAATATATAATTAATATAATATAAATATACATCCAAAGGAATGTAAAGCAGAATCTCAAGGAGGCATTTGCACATCCATGACCACAGCAGCATTATTTACATTTGCCAAGAGGTAAAAGCAACTTGAATGTTCATCTATGCCTATGTGGAGAGCACAGTGCAGTGGTTGTTATTATTTAGCCCTGCAAAGGAAGGAAATCCTGCCACATGGTGCAGTGTGGGTGAATCTTTGAAGATATCCCGTGGTGAAGAAGCCAGCCACAGAGAGGTGACTACAGTAGGATGCCACTTTCTTAGGGATTTCTAAGTAGTCCGGTTCATAGAAACAGGAAGTTGAGTTACAGTGGTGGTTACCAGAAGTTTCAGGGAGGAGGAAACAAGGCATTGGTCAATGGGTATAGAGCTTCCATTTTGCTAGCTGGAAAAGCTATAGAGAGTTGTGTCATAATAATGTGAAATGCTCACACTTGCTGAGTTGTGTGTGCTTAGAAACGGCTAAGGTGAATTTTGTGTTGTATGGTATTGTGTTTTGTTGTGTTTTTGAGGCAGAGCCTTTCTTAAAATTAAATTAGTTTAAATTTATATGTATGGGTGTTTTCGTCTTATGTTTGGACATCACATGCAAAGAGGCCAGAAGAGGCTGTCCAACCCCCCCCCCAGATGGAGCTACAGATAAATGTGAGCCACCATTGGGTGTTGGTGTTGGGAACTGGACCTGGCCCTCTGGAATATGACCAATGCTTCTAACTGCTGAGCCATGTCTTTAGCCCTTTATAGTGTGTTGGTTTTTGTTTTAACTACAACTTTTGTTTTTAAGTGGATTTTTGTATTTTTGTTTAAAAATTTTTAAAATACCCAGGAAAAATAGAAATAATAAATTCCCAAATTGTAATGTTCCCAGAGTGTGGGAAAAGATAACCTTAGTTTTCTCTTTATGGGCTTTAGAATTTTTCAAACTTTACAGAACAATCACATTTTTGTTTTACAAGCAGGAAAGAAAAGTAAGGAAGACTAATGAGTTGTCTCTGGGCCTTCAAACAGGAGAGGAAGTCCTGCGGTGCCTCCCACCACCCCCACAGAGACTGCCTTTCCCTCCTGCCTTCTGCTTCCTGCAGCTGCTCAGTCAAAAGCGTTCTTGCTCTTGCTAAGTCCCTAACTAATCCCCTCCCTCACCATCTTACGTCCATTTATAAACGGTGGTACTCCTTTGGTTTGCTTTATTCCCACGAAATAGTTCCAGTCCTACTTAACTTTTCATTTGAAGCCAACATTTTTTTTTTTTTTATGAGCTAATCCTATGACTTGCAGTTCTACAGGGAGTGTCATTACATGTCCAGAAATTTGCAGTGCTATATAATCCTGGCAAAAATAGCCTGATAATAAGAGTCATAGTTCTCTTTTACTGTAAGGAAGTTTTAACATAATTCTTTGAAAAAATAATTATACAGCTTTGTTAGCATAATAATCGTTGTATAAATTATGCCTTTCAGGAGAGCTAGCTCTGTCCATCAACTGCATTGAAATGGCATGCACATGGGAGAGATGCCTTCCTCCCCCTCACCTCTTGACACCCGCAGCAGGTGGGTGAGCTGGCCCCAAGGTCATGAGAATGGGAGAGTTGAAACATTCTGGGGAGCCTGCTCTGCACCTAGCCTGGGCACCCAGTAGAGCTGGCTCTGGTGGCATGGGCTCAGCTATACAAGGGCCAAGAGCTGGAGAACTGGCCCCGCCCCTTGCCTGCTTTGTCACTGAGTGAGCTAGCCAGGGCAGTGCTGGAGCTGGTTCTGGTGGTTTTGGATGCAGGAGAGCTGACCAACTCAGCTACCACCCAGGCCCAGATCCAGAACTTTGAGTTGGCCGACGCTAACATCTACCCCATCTATGAATTACTGGAGCACATGAAGGGACTGATCCTGCAGATCCAAAGCTGCAGGATCTCCATGACCCAGAGCAACAACAGGAGATCCAAGAGGAGTCCCAGTGAGGATCCAGTATTGATAGTATAGCAAAAGCCAGGCCTCAAACCAGACCTCATTGCAATGAGTGGTTATGAATCATTGCAGTGAACATTTGCAAGTAAAAAAGTGTGACAAAGACATACTTCATGACACTGTGAAACAAAGCAGCTTCTACCAGATGGTTTGGGTTGGGGGAGGTTGGTTGGTTGGTCTTTCTTTTTTTCTTTTTCTTTCTTTGTTCCTTCCTTTGGTGGAAGAGGTTGCAAGGGTGGAGGGTGGATACGAAAGGACAAGGAGATAAGTGGTATTGTAGTTCACGACATGAAATTCACAAAGTATCAATAAAAGTTAAGAAAAATCATGCCTTTCATTGTATTTTGTATACTTGGGGTATCATGTGTACATGTTCATGTGGATGCATGTGCACACATATGCATGTGCACGTACAGGCTAGAAGTTGATGTCAAGTGTCCTCCTCTATTGCCTATTGAGGCAAGGTCTTCCATTGAACCTTCGATTGATGCAGCTAGGCTGGCTGGCTAGTGCACCCCCAACACCACACTGAAATTACAATCGTGCATTGAAGCACATGGCTCATCTGTGGATGCTCAGGATCCAATTTCAGGTCCTTGTGCTTGCACAGCAGGCTCTTTATTTACAGAGTCAGGTCTCCAGCCCCTCATCGGACATCATTTCCCCTCTGTATATCATGACTTGGATCACGTTCATCCTCACCGCCCTTCCGTCTCTCCTTTTCTCTCAGCTGGACTCGTCGCTCTACCCAAACAGTCTTATTCTGTCTTCGTATTTCCTTCTAAATCTAGATTCTGCATATGAGACATAGTGTACTATTTGCCAAAGTCCGTCTAGGTTCTGTTGTTGTTGTTGTTGTTGTTGTTGTTATGGTTCTTTGAGACAGGGTTTCTCCATGTAGCTCTCCTGGAACTCACTCTATAGACCAGGCTGACCTCAAACTCACAGAGATCAGCCTGCCACTGTCTCTCAAGTGCTGGGACTAAAGACATGCACCATTGCTGCCTAGCTCTAGCATTATTCTTATGGAAGAGTTTGCTCTTACTCCTTGGTCACAGGTTTGTCTTGGGCTATGCTCAGTGGCTAGCTGTAGACGCCCATTAAGTGCAGCACCTTACACTGCAGACTGGCTTAGAGGCCTTCGAGGAGGGATCCTCACTGCTCTCACACCCTGCTCTGCTTCCCAATCACTGAGGTCAATTGAGATATAGCTAGTAGGTCATGGATGCCGGGATGTCCAGTAGGTCCCTCAGGGAAGACTTCTTTAGCAAGATAATTCTGACTGTGTACTTGGACACATTGCTATCTAGATAAAAACTATATTTTCAAGTTTCCTGCAGGCAAGTGTGTGACTAAGTTCTGGTCAGAGTTATGTGAGCCCAAGGCTTCCAGGAAGTCTTCTTAACAGGAAGAAAACTTGATTTTTAAATTTTTTAGTTTTTTGAGACAAAGGTTTCTCTGTGTATCCCTGGCTGTCCTGGAACTCACTCTGTAGACCAGGGTAGCCTCAAACTCAGGGACCCTCCTTCTTCTGCCTCCTGAGTACTGGGATTAAAGGTATGCACCACCACTGACCAGCTTTTGATTAAAAAAAAATTCTCCTTTCTTTTTTGGTCAGGAATAATGGTATACTCCTGGAGTTCCAGGGCTCACTCTGGACCCCTAGGCCAAGATCTGTACAGGGGACAGCAAAGCAAAGAGCCATCAGAAGCTGGCTCCTCACACTCTGTGGAGAGACCTTAGACTGCACCCTGAGGACTTGATTAGACCCACCACTTTTCAAAGACAAAAATTCAATTCCTAACTAAAAGCTTGCTGCCAGAAACAGACCATGCTACACCTGGACCCGGAATGTGATGTCCGCTTAGTAGATGAGGTCAAAGGTCCTGTTCAAATGTTACAGGCTAGGATTTAAAACCTTGATGCATGGTTTTTGACATGCCTCTTATTGGAGGTTGAGTTCTTTGTCCCTGTGAGTCTGGTCTATCTTGTGAGTGGAGCCGTCATAAATGAAAAAAGAGGCCATGAATCTGAAAGAGCAAGGGTGGTCGATGGGAGGGTTTGGAGGGTGGAAATAGAAAGGAGAAATGATGTCACTGTATTGTAATCTCAAAAAAAAAAAAAAAAAAACCCCGTGTGTGTGTGTGTGTGTGTGTGTGTGTGTGTGTGTGTGAGAGAGAGAGAGAGAGAGAGAGAGAGAGAGAGAGAGAGAGATGTGCACATAGATGCATGGGGGCCATGACTTGCATGTGGAAGTCAGAGGACAACTTTGCAGTCATCTCTCTCTCTCTCTCTCTCTCTCTCCACCTTTAGGTGGGTTCTGGAGATTGATTCCAGATGGCCAGGGCTTGTGTGACAAGCGCTTTACCCACTGAATCATTTCACTGGCCCAAGGAGATATCTTGAAATGTGTTCTTCTGCCTTCTTATAGACACACGCCATTGTGTTCTCCAGAACTATACAAGTTGCTTGTGCCATGGTCTCACATGGAGTGAAGAGGAGCTCTCCTTGATCTGCCTGGTCCTTGATCCAACAGACTCTGACACTAATCACACAGTGGTTATTTTATGTTCTTATACCCAGAGACATAGATATCTGGGCAAGGCTGGGTGTGGTGGCACATGCCCATAATCACAGTGCTTGGGAGCCCGAGGCAGAAGAACTGCTATGGGTTTAAGGGCAACCTGGGCTACATTGTAAATTCTAGACTATAATCTGTAATCTAGGCTGTAATCTATAAGATTACAAAGTTAGAGACTGGGGCTGGAGAGATGACTCAGTGGTTAAGAGCACTGACTGTTCTTTCAGAGGTCCTGAGTTCAATTCCCAGCAACCACCTGCTGGCTCACAACCATCTGTAATAGGATCTGATGCCCTCTTCTGGTGTGTCTAAAGATAGTGATGTACTCACATACAATAAATAAATGAATAAATCTAAAAAAAAAAAAAAAAAAAAAAAGTTAAAAGTTAGAGACTGTCTGGAAAACCGGAACAGCTGGAACAGCTGGTAATTCTTGCTTTTTAGTTAAAAGTTTAGTTCCAGAGAAAAGAAGTTTATATGAAGACAGTCTAGGCCTGACTTTTATAATTTCATAGATCAAAATTCCCAAGGCCCCTTTATCTTCCCTACTGCCCAAAATTGAAGCATACTAGGTGGAGCTCAGGTGGTGATGGTAGGCCAAAAGGCAATCCTGAGGATGGCAGATAAAGCTGAAAGAGCCCTAGAACTCTGAGAAACAAAGAATTTTAGCTTTGTTTGAGTGGCTTTAGATCTTCAGGTTATATAGTAAAAACCATGCTAGCAGATACAGACTTAAAAAGCATTGTGTCTCAGCTGGCACTAGAATGTTGAGTTGTTGAAGAAGAAGCAACCATTAAGTCCTGGGTATAGCTGAGACTGCTAAGAAGAGAATGGGTATACAGTGAGGGGTCGGGGAGGCAGAGATACAAGACCTCATAGAATATCAGCAGCTAGGAGAGTGAGGAAGGAATAGCCTAGAAGGGGCTTCATCTTCCTAGGCAGAGACCAGGAGGGAAAGAATCACTAGCCTGGTCTCTTTGATCTTGCCTTTTGCAGGAACTGTACCCTTTCGTACAGAGGCTGAGAGGATCAATTTCTATGTAGACTTCCCATAACGTGTGTGTGTGTGTGTGTGTGTGTGTATATGTGTGTGTGTCTTTGGAGCTTAGTCACTGGTTGGCCCCTTCTTGTGTCTCGGTACCTGCATGTCTCAGTACATGTCCCAAATTATTTGCAAATTGAACTGGTTAGCAAGGAAGCTGTGGGCAGCAAAGGGTTCAGAGAGCAGACATAAGTGCTGACAGTAGTCAGGTACCAGGGCCCAGGAGGGCTGTGGGCACACAACTCAGAGACTGCGCAGAGTAAAGTCTTTCCATGGTTTCCCCACAACCCAGGTAGGATAGGAGGAAAGGGAAAATTTTGGAGACTTGAGATAGGAGAGACAGCCCCCTGTTGAAGCCTCAAGTTGAAGCCTCTAATTAGCAACAGAACGAGAATTCCAACACAATTAGCAAGTGCTTATGGCCTTTCTCGATCCCCATCCACAAACCTGCAATTTTCCAGGAATCTTGCCAGAAATCCCATTTGCAAAGAAAAGATACTCAACTCCTTGTTCAACTCTAGTGGCTTCAGGGTTTTGTTTTCTCTCTTCAAAGAAGAAAAAGAAAACGAAAAGAAACAGTGTGCATGCATGTGCTCATGAATTTGTGTAGATGTGTGCATGTGCCACAAATCACACCTGCACACTATCACGTGGGTTCTGTGATTGAACTCAGTGGCCAGGCTTGTATGAGTTAGTTTAGTTTTATTTTGTTTTACTTAAGGTTACCTATTGAGTCACCTTGCTGCACTGGTTTCTCGTTTCACCTTATCAGATTATATTTTTTTCTGCTGCATCTCTGAGTTCATGAGTGCAATCTACCTCACATCTCAGCTCTCTTATCAAAAGAAGGTGGGGAGGGAGAAGGAAAAAGAATTTAACAGCCTTTTGAGATGGAACTTGAGAGCAAATAAAATGTACAATCGACTAGTGCTAAGATGTGAATTGCTGAGTCTCCCTTGAGGGGTTCATGCTCACACGGGCTCATCTTCTTCCCCTGCTTCCCCTTAGGAAGAACACACTCCCACTTGGATATGTCTTTTTTTTTTTTTTTCCTTTCTGGGCTCCTCTCTCCCCTATTTAAGTATATATTAAAATCTCCCTAATAAAAATGCCTTAGAATTCCATGTTGTGCTGAAATTCTTTCTGTGTTGAAGCTAAGACTCCCAATTTGACCTTAACCAATATTTACAAAGCTTAGGAGACTCCTCAGGATGTTGAGAGTGATGCATGACTCTGCCTCACCACTGACACAATCAAAATCTAAGTTCCTGGGAAGTAAATGGTTTGCAACCTGCTGTGCACAAAGCATGCACTTGCTGCTAATGCAGGCTGTCTTTAGCTTCCTTCATTCTTCTTGCCAAGCACAAGGACTGGAAGCAGCTTGGCTTGCCCCAGGTAGTACTCCACTATCTGATGACAACTTCATAAAAACAAGGGAGTCCTCACTGCAAACAGTGGCCACCCATGCAGCAGCCAACGAAGCTCCCTGAAGAGGCATGTGTGGACCAGGCCTCCTCTACCCCTAGTAGCTGCTAGAGAGAATAAACACCAGAGGAGTGAATTGTGGGGCTGAGGGTAGAGTCGAGAGTTAGGAGCAAGGATGGGGGTCAGGAGTGCTTTGTGGCGTCAGATAATAAAAACAGATGAACCTGGGCTGGAGAGATGGCTCAGTGGTTAAGAGAACTGACTGCTCTTCCAAAGGTCCTGAGTTCAATTCCCAGCAACCACATGGTGGCTCACAACCATCTGTAAAGGGGTCTGATGCCCTCTTCTGGTGTGTCTGAAAACAGCTACAGTGTACTCATATAAATAAAATAAATCTTAAAAACAATAACAATAACAAAACAGATGAACCAATATTCATCTTCATAACCACTTTATTCTGTGTTCAAATGGTACAGTACTTTTACAAACTTTATATGCTATGGTGAGTCCTAGGCATGGCTGCCTTCATCTTGCAAAATGCAGGTTCTATTCTGGCTCTCTTTGACAATTCAGAGCCTGTTCCCTGCATGGGGGAAGCAAAAGCAACGACAGCCAGCTACTCCAGTGGAGGGGCTAGAGGAGGTAACGGACATCCAACTCACATCAGCAACACCTAGGTAGGGACCAGTTTTGCAGGCTCAGAAGCCCAGCTTATCAATGGCTCAAAGGAGTCTGTAGACTCATGCTCCCCATGCTGATAGGAGAGTGTGATAAATCCATTCCTCCCCAATGTTACCCACATAAGAATCCACCTCCCTCACTGGGTGTGACTGACAGGTAAGGCTGGAGAAGAGGCACTGGTCTCTCTTCACAGCATGAGTTACTGTCAGTGTGGCTGGGTCTGGGTTTATAGCCAGGCCCAATCCACTTTGAATAGCAATGATGGAAACAGGAGCCCACTTGAAACAAACAAACTGTTAGGTACCATTCATCTCTCAACAACCAGGACTGTGGAGGGATCCTGTGGCTCAGAAAAAGGACCTTGTCTTCCAGGCATGTTGGGCTCCCCAAAGGCCACATCCCTAGCTGCCCGTTGGCTTTCACCTGCTTTCACCACAGGGTCCCCACTTCTATCCTTTAGTGAAGCCTGGAGTCTGGATGTCTGGGTGTCCAGGGCTTCCCCACAGATTCTCCTCCAAAACTGAGGTCTTTGTCAGAATCCTAACTTGACATTCTGAGGTCACCCTTCCTAACCTTATTCTCTGAGTCACTGTATAAGAACTTAGATAAACCGACCATGGTGTTTCTGTGATAAATAAGAGGAATCATACTTATAAATAAATAAACTCATCTGCAAGCCAGAGAGATGCCAGAGAACGATAATGGCACTGGACATCATCATGGACAGTGCCACTTGCCCACAGCCTGCCCTGGTCTCCCTGGATGGCATCCTGAATCTTCTTCCCTCTGTGAGCTTCTGCCGAGTTGTAGGCAGTGCCTGGTTTCACTGGAGCTGAGGGCTTAGACCTGGTCCTGGGCAGGTTCACATGCGCACCAGGGCTCTGGTAGCAAGAGGCACTAGTGACATGGGTTGGTTACCTTGTTTGGCTTTGCTGTGGCAGAGACCAGGCTTTCTACTAATATTCTCTTCATTGTAGTAAAAAATAAAAATAAGTCACAAAATATTATTGACAACAAGAATTCCATGGATGCAGTTACCTTAAATCTACAAAACGTTTTCTAGAGAAACTTAAAGCAGTTCTTCCTGGCCATTTCTCTAGGCTGGCCATAGAAGGAAGAAAAGGAGAGGAGGGAAGGCTTAGGGGACCTTTGCCTCCAGCTCCAAGGGTGAGGTCTCTTGGAAAGTAGCCACTCTCTGTGCTCACATTTTCACATTCTATACTTGAGACTGTGTGGGAGTCTGGGTCCATGGTACCTTCCTTGCCAGAAAGTAGAGAGAAACTCCAGAGGTATAAAACCCAATAGACTCTTTTTCTCTCTCTCACCTTTGCTCATTTGTAACCTTTTACTAGAAAGCCCAGGCCAAGCTGCTGCACCCCTAGCCAGAGAGCAGGGCCAGCTGTGTGTGAGGTCTGCTTTGAGGAGAAATGCTCCTGACAACAGAAGCAGACACAGGATGGACAGGACTCCCCCAAACCTAGGAGGGACACTGGCTCCTCCTGCGTTTCTTCTCCATTGCTAGTCTCAGGGCCTGAATGAGCTTGTCTTGGTTATTGAGGATGTTGTATTCTGAAAGCTTCACCAGCTTGTCGAAGGCAGCCTCTGTGTACGTCAGCTCCTTGGTGGCATAGGGAGACTTTGCTCCATAGATGTTCATCTGGCCCAGTTCCAGCTCCTCGGGACTTCGCTCTACACCTTGGGGCAGGAGGATTTGCTATAGACACTTATGGTAGATTGTAAGGACTTGTTTGCACACATAGACACACTTGCATGCATGCACTCTCACATGTGTGTGTACACAGACACACACAGACATAGACACAGACACACACACAGACACATGCACGCACATGCGCCCCTAAGTTCCCTCTGGGCAGAGGCACAGTTCATCCATTTCAAGATTCCACATAGTTGGGTATCATAAAATGGCCAAATGACTAACGGAGCAGAGACCATGTTGTCAATTCACAGATAAAGATCTCTCTCTCTCTCTCTCTCTCTCCCCCACCCCTCCTTCCCTCCCTCCCTCTCTGGACTCAGACTAGAGCTAAGCCAGGTGTCCCAACAAGGAGATTTCATCTTTGTCCAGCGGGGACTGGGAATACAATGTAGAGGGGCCTACCTGGAGCCTTGTACTTCTGGAAGGTGTCATTGATGAGTGGGAAGTAAACCACTATGGGGGCGTCGGGTTCCTGGGGATTCTCCATCAGGTAGCACTCCTTGAGACTTTTGTCATCCTCCTGAATGGAGTAGCTGGGGAAGGGGATATTCTGCTCGGTGCAGTACTCACAGGTTTGTTTCAGGGGCTGTAACAGCATGGGAGAACAGTAAGCACTGGAAGCCTGGGGGTGGGAAAACCACACAGAGTTCCTGAGCCTGTTTTCCTCATTTTCCTAGCTAACACTGGTCCCAACCTGCTTTGACACTGTGTAGAACTTTTAGGAAAAAAAGGCAGCTCAGATCAAAAGGCCCAGGCAGTAGGCTAGTGCCTCACCAGCTGAGAGCTCCTTCCATGAATTTTTTATACCGGGAAGCCCTGCTACTGCTGCTCCACCCAAAGACGGACCAGAGAGACAGTGGAGGCATTCTGTGAGATTAACAGACTCTGGGCCTGGTCCCCTGAAGTTCTGACTGGCAGTGTCAAAGGTCTAGACTTTGAAAAGGTGCCTTTAAAAGTCACAAAGAGTCCCATACCTAACTTACTTGCATGTGCCTCCAGCTAGCTACTTAGTCTTGGTTCCCGCCTCTGATGTAGGGATAACAGCAGTTGTGCCATCTACACAAAGAACTGGTGCAAGGACCAGGTGAGATCCTAGGTAGGGAAGCACACTGTTGTCTATTTACAAACTCAGGTCATGATCATTGCTTTCATTTTCGTCAGCTGTCTATAATACCTTTCTTCTCCCAGCTTTAGGCTGGGATTATATCAAAGTCAACCAAAAACAGAACAAAACAAAACAAAAAAAATCACAAGCAAACAAAACAAAAAGCCCAGGATTTTCCCTTAAAGAGAAAGTTACAACAACAACAACAACAACAACAACAACAGGGCTGGAGAGATGGCTCAGAGGTTGAGAGCACTGACTGCTCTTCCAGAGGTACTGAGTTCAATTCCCAGCAATCACATGGTGGCTCACAACCATCTGTAGGATCTGATGCCCTCTTCTGGTGCGTCTGAAGACAGCTACAGTGTACTCACGTACATAAAATAAATAAATCATATATATATATCAACAACAACACCGTTGATCACTTGTGTGATCATATAGAGGCCCTATGATGACATGGTCCCTGAGATTATTTTAAAAATAAGATATTACAAAATTAATCATAATTTTTTTTCAGCTGAAAAATGACCAAGTGCATCAGATGCTCAAAAGCAATAATAAAATGGTCATTTATTAAGTTCATGCAAACCCCAAGTTCTAGCATATGAGAGCCAGCAGGTTGCCAGTGAGGTTTGGTCTTCTAGCCTGCACCATGCTGTACCTTAAGTTCCTGTCATGCAGTCTCAGAGTGTGCTAGCAGAGCATATCCTCCCCTGTTACCGCTGCTCAGGCCTCTGAGGTGGTGATGCTGACTGTGACAGCTTAGGAGCCCCTGCGGCTGGGGCTGTCTCTGTAATACTTGCCTTTGTCTGGGATCCTGCGCAGTAATTGAGGTGGATAATAAGGTCGACTTTTCTCTCCGGCCTAAGGAGGGGAGCGTAGCTGGAGTTGACAAAGAACGCAGTGTCCAGCAGGTTCAGGTGTTTTGTAAACTGTGTCAGCTGGTTTGGGAAAGTGTCCAGTACTGTGTCTGAAAGTCAAGGCTTCTAGTTACCATCCTACCTGGTGCCCAGCTATGGGTGGGGTAGAGGCCCTGGTATGTACAAAGTGCCCTGCCTGGAGTTTTCTTTCTTCAGCCTGGGCCTCTAACCTCCCACATTCTCCCTGGGACACTGAGTCCTACTTCTCTGGGTAGGCTAGTGGATACCAGTATGCTCTTGAGGCGTTAGCAAGTCTTCTATGGGTTACGCACACAAACCCACTATGACTCATCCATAGAGCTTGTGGAGAAGCCAGGGCTTAAGGGCATCTTATAAATTGGGGATACCCAAAGACCCAGAGCTATCTGCCCATTTTTCACCAGATAGCAAGGACAAGAATAATAGTCCAGGCTGAAGGACTTTGCAGGCTGTGGCCAAATAAAGCGACAAAGAAGATTTCCGTGTGGTGGCATAGGAAGAATGTTAGCCCTAGTCTCTAAAGCCTTCTCAAGGAGGCATACAGAATAAAGCTGCAAGAGTGTAGTTTAAGACCTGGGGCTGTGAGACTGAGCTGGGCTGTGCTTGCTCAACTGCCATGGGGGCACCACTCACAGTGAAAGATGCTCCCAGAGATGTTGCTAAAAAAGCCCACACCTCTCCATTTGTACAACATGGCCCACTTCTACAGCTGGAACTGCTGGGAAGATTCTTCAGTTACAGTCAAGTAGCTAATTAACGCCTGCATTACCCTCTGCTGGCAAAGCCATATTCATTCAAGCTCTCAGTGATAAACAGGGGAGAGTGTCCTGCCCTTGTCCCCACTCTCCCCCATGCCCAAGCTGGCCGTGTTCTGACCATTAGTATGACCAGAGGAGACCATCTTTTTCTATGGCAACTTAATACCTACTTTTCCTTCCTCCCAACAGAGCCAGCCCAGGTTGGGGTACCTTTCCACATAGAGAACTGTCTGTTCTGCAAGTAGTCAGTATGCAGCTGCATCCCATACAGGAAGTTGTGGAACTCAGACACGAAGGGCCTGTGTGTGAGGATTTCTCGGAAGGTGTTGGACAGCCATGTTGCTGGGATCACTACTGTGGTCTCCAAGGGGTTAGCATCACATCTAGGGATTTCAGGAAGGAGGGGATCATCTTCTGTTGGGAGAAGGGATGGAGGGCAGGTTACAAAAATTGGGGTAGCACCTGGTTGCGTGACCCCAGAGAGTGAGCCACTTTATGAGACAAGGGTGGAGAGGTTATAGAGAAGGAAGGAAGGCCCAGAGAGGATGGTGAGCCCAGAAGATTGGTTTTTCTCTATGCTCACAGATTCCCTAGGCTTATCAGCTTTCTGGATACCATAGCCTCCTTCCGGCCTAGGCACAAGTACCACCTATAACCACCCTGCCCCCAGTGATGCTCTAGGCCAACTGCCTTCCCATGTCTGGCTCGCAGGGATGATGTGGAAACCCTGACAGGCAATCAGTCCTTCATGATCCATCCCCAATATATTCATTATCCAAGAGGGGACCAGGGTGTTACCCACCGATGTCATGCAGTCTCTCCCTTGTCCACCTATAGAAAAACTCCTCTGAGGTGTGGGACAAATTCCAGGCGTCAAGCAGGTTCAGGGAAAAGATGCTACTCCACAAACCTAGAGAAGCAGAAAAGTCACAAGCAACTCTCCCCGGACTCCCTGCCCACCCATCCCAAATCTCACTGGTCCAGCCTTAGCCCCATGCGTGCCTACTCTAGGTCAGGCAGTTTAGGAGGCGGGGCGGACTTGGATTTCTGTCTCCCACAGGACAGTTTTATGTAGCGACTGATGGTGCCAATGCTCAGCTCTTTTTCTCCCTTCCCTCAGTGCAGGGAGCAGGGGGGTGCTTAAGGCACAGCTATAGCGGGGAAATGACCCCTGAAAGTGTAGGCTTTAAGTTCAAGCCCAGCTCTGATCTTGCATCAGCCTACATGGAGAAAGCACTTAAGACAGTGTCTGGCATACAGTAAGCCTTGATATACATAAGGCTAGCTCTTAATTTTTAATGTAAAATTTATATAAATTTGTATAAATTTATATACTATAAAGTTTAATAATAATAATAATAATAATAATAATAATAATAATAATAATAATAATAATGTTAGATATGGGATCTCACACTTGTAATCCCAGTAGGGAGGCTGAAGCAAGGGGATTGACACAAATCTGAAACCAGCCTAGGATATTTGTACAGTAAGCTCCAGGTCCCCCTGGGCTACAGAGTGAGACCCTATCACAACAAGCAAATACTAATGATAATATTCTTTATTTAATTTCTCATCTCTCATGGAGATGAAAAAACGGGTCCAGAGAAATTAGGTAATTTAGGCAACCTCTGTGCAGTTAACATGTGAAGAATCAGTTCAAACTGATCCATAGGTTTCAGGAACACAGGGGAGAAGAAGGAACTGTGGGTTGTGGGTTTCTATGTGGAGATGAGGTGAGCCTTGAGTTAGACTTTCTGGAATGGGTTGCTCTGGAGTAAGTGGAATATAGACATCGAATTTAAACAAAAGAAGTTTCAACAGCTGCCCTCGAAGCTGTAATGATAGGCTTATTTTCTGAGGTCATTTTTTGCAGATGAGACTCTGAAGCAAAGAACAAATACTGACTGTCACAGTCTGTGGACCCTCCACTCAGTGACCTTGGCTTCTGAGGAACCAGAGAGCAAAGAACAGAGCTGGGTTAGGCTGTCCCAGCCAGTGGCTCTGTCCTTTCTGCTGGGGTCCTCTCTGCCTGGGATCTGAGGGTCTTCACTGCAAGTAGGCACACTGCTGCCCAGAGCCAGGCAGAGAGAAAGTGGGGGTGGTAATTTTTTTATCTCAGTCTTCCATACCCAGGATGCAAGATCTTCTGTGTAAACCCAAAATAGACCACCGGAGACTAGGGTGCTGGGAGACTCCTGTGGGATCTCTTTTTTGATGTCTCCCTGGGCCTAACGGGCTTCAGGAAGATAAGGGCAGCGGCAATCTGGAAGTAGGTTCAGAACCCCCCCACCCCCATTTAATGTAATGCAACAGATCCAGAAAGTTCAAGAGCTCAAGGCTAACCAAGGCAACCAGCAATTCTTCCTGTTATCTGTTAGTCAAAGGCAGGCCTGACCAGCACTGGGGCTGAGTATCTTAGGGAGTTACCTAGCATGTAGCACATCTCCGGCTCAGGAATCCTCTTCATCAGCCGCCCCATGAAGAACTCGGAGCCAAATAGCTCGGGGGGGATGAAGGCTCCGTACTTCTGCATGCCCACCTCGTAGGGGGAGAACTCGAACCATTCTGTACACAGGGAGCAACATCAGTCTCAAGTCGGGAAGCCTTCCACACAGCCTTCCCTGCAGCCCACCAGTGCTGGCTCCAGGGCCATGGGGAGCTTGCAATTGCAAGCTGCAGTTCCCCTTTGTGACACAAGGGGGCAGTTGCTGATGGACAAAACAGCTCTACAAGTTGCTAGGGTCAAACTTTTGCTCCTCAAAGCTGGATAAACAGGGGCAAAAAGGAGCCTTCCAGGTTTTCCTTTTGAGCAGCCTAAAAAAAATCTTAGAGTCTCATTCTTCACTGTCTTCATTTCTCACTGACCCATCAGATAAGCCCTGGCAAGCTAGGGGACATTGCCTGATGGTCCCCACTTATGAGGGAGAGTTCTTCAGCTGTGGGGCACTATTTCTTGATATGGATATTGGTAAAGTGTGTATTGTACCCGCCAAGAAGGGACCCCTCTAATTCACTAGCCAGCAGTGTTACCTCTGAAATCCTGGTTGCTTACATCATCCTTGACATTGATGGTGAGGTAGATGGGCAGAGGGTTCTGTCCCTGGCACAGAGAAGCTCGCTGATCTGATAGCTTGCATTCATTTTTCTGTAGGGACACCAGTGCTTAGGAGAGGTGGCTGACAAGCAGTCAGTGAAGGATGAGAGAACAGTCGGAATCCTTAACGGCTATTTCCAGGCTCCCCCCCCCCCCAGGTGACTTGTATTGGGTACAGCGACTCGCGCTGTCAACTCTTAAATTCATTTGGAGAGTGTACAGCAGCTTCTTAGGCTGTCTGGTGGCACAGGCCATAAGTGGGGTGGGGCTGGCTCTGTAATTTAAGGCTGTCTCCCAGGGTCTCAGTGTTCTCATATCTCAGGAGCTAGAGGATATGATAAAGGTAGGAGAAGCCACATGTTCCTTCTTATTGCCATTATTCCCAATTCGCTACTGGAACCTGAGTGACACCAGGAATTTTTGTCTTATTATCTTGGTGTGTTGGGTTCTCTTAAAATATAAGAGGCAAATCTCTCTCTCTCTCTGTCCCTCCCTCCTTCTTCCTTTCTTTCTCCCTTCTTTCTTAACTGGAGGCTTAGAAACCTGAAACTAGGTGACAGTCTAGGTAAACCCCAAGTCCCCAGAGTCCTGTATATCATCAGTGAGGAAAATCCTGAAGATATGCCTGGGCCACTAACTGTGACCCAAAGTGAATCAGCTAGCGCAAATGAGGCAAAATTGAGGCACCCAAGCTCTGACCATCCGTGGTTACCCTGTGCACAGACTTTAGACCCTGGGTAGAATGGCAAACCCTTGTGCTGCCCAACAACTCTTAGGCCTTCTCTGAAGAAAAATAGGGTGCTTATCACAACTGGACCCAGAGATCCGGACAATACAGAGTTAAATGTTCTAGAAGCAAAGCCACAGACTCAGGGAAGAGCCCAGCTGGGTCAGGAGTGCTGGAGGCTAATGGGCTCCTGCCACGGCCAGAGGGGAAGAGTGGAGGCCACCTCACGGTTTCCTGGCCTTGCTTCTTTCCTCCTAGCCTAGTTCTTGTTGCTCTAGAGCCTCAGAATGCTCAGACTTCCAGCCTAGAAAGCTGTGGTGTCTTCTAATTATGTGGATTATTATTGATTATTATTACTAAAATTTTTTTGATGCCAGTTGTGATATTGCATGCTTTTAATCCCATCATGTGGGAGACAGAAGTCCCTCTTCTGACCTTTGTGGGTACCAGGTACACATGCAGTGCACACATGTGGAGGTGAAACACTCATATACATAAAATAAATATAAATAATTGTTCAATAAATCTTTCAATTTGGTAGCACATGTATGTAATCCCAGTACTTGGAAGGATGAAGCAAGAGAAAAACTATAAGTTCAAAGCCAGCTCCAACAATGTGAGTCCCAGGCCAGCCTGGGCTATACAATGTGAGACTTTATCTCAGAACAGCAACAACAACAATGAGGCCAAGTCATCGCTGACTGCTCAAAATGTCTCATTTCCTTTTATTTTTACTGTATTTCATGTGATATGCACACACATACTTATGTGTTTGCATGCATGCTGGTGTGTGCATGTGTATATGTATGTATGAATGTATATGTGTATATGTGTTGTATGTGTATATGTATGTGTATGTGTGTACGTGTGTATGTGTATGTGTGTGTGTATATATATGTGTGTGTGTGTACGTGTGTATGTATGTATGTATGTGTGTGTGTATGTATGTGTGTATATTATATATGTGTGTGTGTACGTGTGTTATGTATGTGTGTGTGTATGCGTATGTGTGTATATATGTGTGTATGTGTGTTTATGTGTGTGTATGTGCATATGTATGTGTGTATGTGTGTATGTGTGTATGTGAGTGTAGATTCCAAGGTTGATATCAGATGTCTTCCTCAATTGCTTCTTACTTTATTTGTTGAGGAAGGGTCTCTCCCTGAATCAGGAACTTAACACAAAGGCCTTGCTGTGAGCCTTTCTCGGCCACACAGCACTTACATGCTTCTATTTGGCTTTTGTCTCTCCTCCATGTGGGGTTAGACTGAAAGCATGATTGACAACTCTCTAGCTTTGCCCAGCTTCTTTCCCATTTTATCCTATGGATGTTTTGGCATGGCTTTCAGAAAATATGCTTCATGTATGCAGGAGAGCACCCAGTCTTGCCCAACATGGGAGTCTTAGTTCTCTGGAAGGGATGTGAAAGATGATCTCACCATCTTTATCACCCAAATCCATATTTGAACACCCCATGATTCCTTCAGCCTAAGGATGTACCTGCATCTAACCTAATGTCTTTGGCCATAGAGGCTCGACTCTCTGAGGAGGAAAGACTATGATTTGATATCAGTCTAGGCAGGTGGGACCCAGTAACACTCACCTTGTCTCCCAGACTGTACTCAATCAGCTTGCCCCAAAAGTCTGTAAACGTGGTCTTGTAGCCCTCCTGGCTGTGCTGTCGGAGTTCTTCTCGCCATTTGAAGAGTTGATCTGGGAACAGGGCAGGCATCTTGTCTTTGACGACATGTCTCCGGGCCTCCAAGACAACAGGCTCCAGGTTTTTGGAGGACCATTCAGGGTCACTGTACAAGGTAGCCATAGTCCTGGTGAAAGACAAGTGCAGATGACAAAGCTACCCCAACCCTGGTCTGAGCAACTCTATGTCCAGACAGGACAGAAGATGGGCAGATCATGAGATCATGGGGAGTCCCAAAACTGGCAGGAGAAGGGCCTGGAGGAAAGGGAATGAGGGAGGGCCTGTGGTGAGAGGCAAGCAAACACTGCTTCTCATAATTGATAGTTTCCCTCTCTTGAATGCCTATTGTATGTCGGGCATATCATGCTAGTTGAGATGAGAATTCTGGGCTCAGACCTTCCTGGGTTCAAAACCAGGTTCTACCACCCACTTGCTATGTGATCTTGGGGAAGCTACTTAACCACTCTTTTTCAGTCTCCCTAACTGAAGTGGTAAAGAATTGTGATTGATGTACCCAGCTCATACAGTTCTTGTAAAAAATAAAATAAAATAAAAAATCACAAAAGTTAGCATCGTGTGAAGCACCAGAGCTGTGATGAGTAGGGCTGTGAACATTTGATTCCAGTCTAGGACACTAAATAAAGCTTTATTTCCTGAGGCCCAGGGCTTAAGGGCATTGGCTGTTCTTTCAGAGGGCCAAGATTCAATTTCTAGTACCTACATAACAGCTTATAACTATTATTAACTCCAAATCTAGAGGATCCAACGCCCTCTTCTGGTCTCTGCAGGCACCAGGTATGCACATGATGCACAGACATACACGCAGGCATAACACCCACATACATAAATAATTTTTGAAAAGATTTCCTCTCTTTGCTCTTCCTCTTCTTCTTCTTCTTCCTCATTCTGCACTTGCTCTTTTCCTTCTTAACTTTTATGTGGACTGTGGTGGATGGAGGCAGCAAAGCTGGGCCTGCGCTCCTCTCTGTCTCCTGCCTGCCCTACTGAAGTCCAGCAAGGCTCTGCTGAAGTGAGTTAACTTTACAATTATTTGGGAGCAGCCTTTGGACACAGGCCCTGGACCTCCAGGTCATGAGCTGAATGACCTTGACAAGCTCTGTTTTGGACCAGGAAGACGGTTCAACAGGGAAAGATCTTGCCAACAAGCATGACTACCCAAGTTTGATCCTGAGCATCTACATGATAAGAGGAAAGAATCAACTCCTGCAAGTTGTCCTCCACACGGGCATGTGCGCACAAGCATGTGTGAGTACACACACAGACACATAATTTTAAAAAAATTTTTTAAGAGAAAGCTTTAGAAACTCCAGTCACGAGCTGAATGACCTTGACAAGCAATGGTCAACTCTCCGTTCTCCAGTTCAGTGATCCTTAGCTGGGTCTGCATCTGACTCTTTTGGAGGGAAGGGTACCTCTTTATTCTGTTCCTGAGTGCTCTGCAGTGGCAGGGGAATTTGTCCAAGGACACCCAATATACAAATAAGTATCTCCTTCCTTCCTAGGACTAGTTCCAAGAAAGATGGAAAATGGTGGGTTTTCTTCTACAGATAGTACCCTGCCCTCCATAAAATTTGATCTGTTTTGAAAAGTTTCCCCAAACCAATTGCTAGTGCTTTATTTACTTATTCTTCATTTACTGACAGGGCTTCATGTAGACCAGGAAGGCCTCCAACTCAGTATATAGCTGAGATTGGCCTAGAACTCTTGATCTTCTTGCCTCTCTCTACTCTGAGTGCTAGCTAGTGTACGAAGCATGCACCACCACTCTCAGCTTGCTAATCTTTGTGGTTGTATTTATTTGTTTGTTTATTTATTTATTTATTTTGTGTATTGAGTGCTCCGTTTGCACGTACACCTGCCTGCCAGAAGAGGGCACTAGATCCTATTGGGAATTGAACTAAGGACCTCTGGAAGAACAGCCAGTGCTCTTAACCACTGAGCCATCTCTCCAGCCTACTAACCGTTGTTTTAAAAGGAATGTTTCCCATGCTTTCCCCAATTCAGGGAACCTGTGAATGTTTTGCTCTGACCTTCTGGCTGGGCCTGAGGCTCTCTGTCTTCTGCCTCTCAAGCAGTAGTCCAACAGAATAATACAGTGCCCCCTGGCCCTGCTGAAGCAAGTTATCATTTTAAAAATATTTTATTATTATTATTTATTTTGGTTTTGTTTGAGATGGGGTCTCACTATGTAACCCTGGCTAGTTTGGAACTTGGTAAGTAGATCAGGCTAATCTTGAATTCACAAAAGTCTACCTGTCTCTTGACTCCTTAGTGCTGGGCCACCACATCCACTATAATAATAATGATGATGATAATAATAATAATTTAAGAAATTATGTGAGGCATTGGATCCCCTTAGAACTGGAGTTTCAGGCACTTGTGAACTTTCTGGCATGAGTGTTGGGAATTAAAGTTGGATCCTCAGCAAGAGCAGTGTGTGCTTTTCATAGCTGAGCATGGGCCCTGGACAGAGTCTAGATTTTAGGTCTATGGTTCCTGATATGAGTGACCCGGGGCAAAATCTGGTGCTTCTCTGTCTGTAAGATAACAGTGGAGAAGTTACGGGTGACCTCCTTACCTGCAGGTTCTTCATCTAGAAACCAAACAACTGCAGATTGAAATCATTCAGAAGATTCTACCTGTTTACTGAACCTCTATGGCGTTTTTCCCCAAGATAAGAGATGGACTGTCATTATTCCCGAGATAAGAGAGCATATCTACTTACACAGCAATTGCACTGGTGCTACAAGTAATCTAGAGATGACTTAAGGAACCCCTTAAGAGTGTGTGTGGGACATTATGCAGATATGTTTATAAGGGGCTTGAATATCAGCTGAGAGTGATAGCCTCCTGGATAGCCTATAACCAGTCCCTCTTGGGTGTCAATGGACAGCTATGTTTGATGCAGAGGACTACTCATCAACTTGGCCCATCTGAGCCAAAACTTCCAGCATCTGAAGAGTAGATATGGAGCAGGGGATTTCCCAGGACAGGTTCATATCCAGTCCCTCTGATGAGAGCTACCTGGAGTTCCATCGAAAGAAAAGGCACAGCAGGGGGACTCAGGGCTCAGTCCCTATCACAGTAAGATGTAGCCCTGGCTAAGAGGCTTCCAGTGGTCCCAGGGATGATTTTAGTGAGCCCCTTCACTACATAAAATATTAAAAGGTCTGAGTTAAGACTCAATAATTGAAACATTCTCATTAATCTACAAGCTCCTTTATTTCTTTTGAGTTAAATATTAATGAACAAATAACATCTTTTTTTTTTGCCCCTGGTGCTATGTCTCCTGTTAGATTTGATCCTGCCACGCTTCCTTTTAGGAGCTCAGTGCTCACTTCCCTTCTACCTCAGCAGAGTCAGGAGGAGGCAGTCCTGTGCAAACGCTGCTCTTTCCTTTCAGCTGCTTGAGGCAGTCTGACAGGGCAGAGATAAGGACAAAAGACAGCACTGAGGAACTACAGGGGGGCAAGCCAGAGCAACTGGGCTAGTTCTACCCATCCTGGGAGACTGGGCCAAGCCCCAAAAGAGGATGGTGGCTACATCTCACTAGGAAAGATGGTAACACCAAGCTCATTCATCATTGGCCACCATGTTTTCCTGGGCTGCTACCACAGCCCCAGGAACATAGCCAACAATGACCAATGTATATAGCAGCTCTGTGTTTAATACTGGGAGAGGCCAAGACTATTGTTAAGACCACTTTACAGATCCAGCAACTGAGTCGAAGGAATTAAACTAAATGCCTCAAATCCCACAGCTGTGCATGACAGAGCTTTCCAGGCATTCTGAGTCACTTTTACTTAGGATGAGGAAGTTCACGCTTCGATGAGATCCTAGCAAATGGGCCACACCCATTTGCTGCTTCCTCTGGGCTTCACCAATGATGGTTTCTTACCAGGTTGCACCTGACAAGCCGGTGAGGTAAGTAGAACAGTCCAGAAGGTTCAGCTTCTGCAGCCCCAGCAGGTGGCCATACAAGGAGACCATAGACCTTGTGCCACCTCCGGTGGCCATGATGGCTATCATTGGTACCTGTAGGCACAGAAGCAGACTTCTGGAAAGGGCTCCCCCACAGATAAGGACATGGAGCTATCCCTGCTTAATACAAATGATGGCTAAGAAAAGGGAGAGGAAGGGGATGGTTCAAGGACTGCCTTTCCCAGAGCAGTGAGTCCAGAAGACCAAGTTATGCTATCAGTAAGGGATCTGCTGCCTAGCCTAGGCTTGGCAAGTCAGAGAGTCCTGGTTAAAGAGTTCTGAGTACCCAACCCAGTTCTTTGTTAATAAGCATCAAAATCAAAACTGAGGCTGTATGAATAAATATATGAGTCATGGATGGTGCTTGACTGACCTCTGTACTTTTGGCAGTGATGTCAGGACATTAGTCCCTGGCCTGGTACTTGGCACATGCTCAACCTATGCAGCATTTGTGAGAGTCAGAGAAAACTCACATTACTGATGGTGAGGGTGGTTAACACAAGTTTAGGGAGACCCTGGTGTGGTTCCCTAAAGATGAGATCAAAGAGGAAGCTTTGGGTCAACTTCCTGTCTCCATTTAGTAGGGACCGTAAAGTTTTTCCTGACGCTGAGGCTCAGTCACAGCTCTGTTCCTATCTCGGCCTCAGGAGCAAGGTGATTGGGGGCTAACCTGCTCCCTGGATTAACAGCTGGAGGTGTAAGGGCACTTTGGCTGCCTCCAGGGGAAGAGGGTCTGGGAATGGGAGGGGCTTCTCTTCAACTTCCCAGTCATTTCTGGTGGGGACAGGTACACATGCATAGTAGAGAAGAGAGAGAACAAGTGGATGTGGGCTGGGGATTGGGTGCCTAAGGTGACAGAACTTCAAATGTTTCCTGGCTGGGTGAGAATGACATCTCCATGTTGTCTTAGTAAGACAGCTTAGTCATGTCAGAATCGAGTATGCACATGCATGTGTGTGCATACAAGTGTGTGTTTGCAGGAACTCCCACCCCTACGCTGGTGAACACACAGTTGAATCACATACATCAGGGCCCTTGTCCTGGCACTAGGACCTTAGCAGTTGGAGCAAACACAGAAATCCAGGTGATACAGTAGTCACCCTGGAGTTGGGAAGGATAGAGTGGCTAGTAGAACATGGAATTGGGGGACCAAAAGCCCAGAGAGACCCTCAGCCTGGGTCAGTGCCCCTGCGTACCCACCTCATCCTCATTCAGGCCCTCCTCCAGTTGCAGCACCTGACTTAGTGCCTTGGCCACCACCACCTTCCGCTTCTGCACAAACTCCACCTCCTCCTGGCACAGGCTGAATCCGAGCCGCACATCCAGTGTGTTAGAGCTGTGGGGAAGGGAACCCTGCAGTCTCCGCCTTTAACCAGCAGATGTAGACCCAAGTTCTACTCCTCATCTCTCCTGTGACCTTGGGCATCTACTCTCCTCTGCAAAATGCTTACTGGCCAGCACTACCTAATAAGACACCAGGTATAAAGCTCCAAAGCCTTAGCTGGCTCACTGTAAGCTGGAACTTGTCTAAAGACTACTTCTGCCTCCTCAGTGGGACATAGAAAGTTCCAAAAAGTTTCTCTATCCCAAAGCTGATATGAGTGACAAGAGTCTCTTAGATCCCTTTGGTGAAACTTCCTGGACAGGACCATAGACTCTTCTGAGCCCCACAAACTAGCCCTCTGATCCTGTGGAGCTTCCTGCTCCTTCTGTGCCCTTCCTGCCCACAATAATCATAATTCTCCTGCATGTTTGTGCCACTGACAAAGCCACTCACACTCCCGATCTCACTGTGTCATCCCCACAGTTCTTCTAGGCAAATGAGGCACGAGCTGCCATGACAAGCCTGATGCCTGCTCTCTTTTTATCACATTCTCTGTCTGGAGCAAGTCCACGCCTGGCACATAAGACCCTACCAGACCTGTCCAAGCTCACCTCAAGCTCCCTACAGGAAGGGACCCACCAGGTCCTCGGAGCCTGCTTTCTGAACCTTGGTTAGGATCTTTATCGTCATAAGAACTATCCTCTTTTCTGCAGAGCATCCCATCCACCATTTATATTCCTGGTATTTCACCTGCATTCATTTATGGTATTCAAATAACAAGCTGAATTGCAGGTGAGAAAAAATGAGACCCAGCAAGATTAAGTAACCCTTCTAATGACATATTAAAAAAAATCAAACTAGAAATAAAATTACAGACAAGGTACCAGAGAGATGGCTTAAGAGTCCTGGCTGTTCTTCTAGGGAACCTAGATTCAATTCCCACCACCCACATGGCATCTTACAATAGTCAGTAACTCCAGTTCCAGGTGGTATCACGCCCTCTTCTGGTCTCTGCTAGTACTGCACACATGTGGTGCACAGGCTCATGTGCAAGAAAAACACTCACACACGTAAAATAGAAATTATAAAAAAAATTATAGTCACTTGATTTTCAACAAGGGTGAAAATTGACAAGGGAAAAACAGTCTTTTTGATAAATGATCCAGGAACAGTTGACTATCTGCAGTGTAAAATGTACAGTATACAAAGTAAACTAGAAATCAATCACAACCCAGACACGGGAGCTAAAACTAAAGACATCTTAGAAGAAAACATGGGAGCAAAATTTCATAATTTTAGATTAGCCAATATTTTTTTGATTTGGCACTAAAATTACAAGTGACAAGAGAAAAAAGGCTTCATCAGAATTAAAAACCTTTGTTTTTCGAAGGCACCATCAAGAAAATGCAAAGAGGGGCTGGAAGCTACGGTTCAGCAGTTAGACCTGGGTTCAGTTCCCAGTACCTACAAGGTAGTTCACAACCTTCTGTCACCCCAGCACCAGGGTCCCTAATGCCCTCTCTGACTCCTATAGGCACCAGGCATACACATGACATACATACATACATACATATATATAAACAGTCATACACAATATAAAATAACACACATGCAAATATAAAGACATCACGCAAAACAGGGTTGAATATAAAATACTAGTATCCAGAATACACAAAGAACTTTTGTAAGTTAATAATAAGACAGCCCATTTAAAACATGGGCAAAGGATTTGGGTAAACACATCTCCAAGATCTACAAATGGCCAATTAAGTCCAGAATAGATACTCAACCTCATAAGCCATTGAAGAAAATACAAACCAAATGACAGTAAGCTACCTCCTCACACCTACTCCTCTGAGTTAGGGAAGCACAGAGGGGGGAAGGGGTACTTTACCAGGGTGAGGACTTCATGTGTAACTCATAGTTCTCCCCCTGATGAGAAAAAGGTGAAATACCCATTAGAGATGACACTGAGAGCAAAGGAAGTTAAACAAAAAGGTGGAAACTTACTACTACCCCTCCCTGGGCTCTGCATACATGCAGAGTAATGTACACACACACACACACACACACACACACACACACGCAATCACTCTCGAACACACACACAGCATGCTCTCTTCCCACATCCTACTTCTGGACCTGACATTACACCATTTTCACTCAGACTCCACACGTTCCCTGGGTTCCCACTGAGGCCTACAAGTCCATTCCATTTTGTCTGAAAGACCCCATGTGCTACCTTCCCCATACATCTTTGCGCTCTTCCCATCTCTATTACAGAAGCTTAGCAGTTCTGGGACCCCTTGCCAGACCCAGGTGCTCACCACAGGTAGGGTTGTCGCCTGGCCATCAGAAAGGCAATCGAGGGGCTGGCAGACAGGGCCATTCCTGTGTGCTCCAAAGCAGCAAAGCTGGAAGGATGGGTGGGCTCTGTGAGGAGCTGAGGGGCTCCTCTGTTAGCCCTCCCAGCCCAGTTCCCTTCTTTTTCCCTTTCAACTGTGGCTGCCATGTACCCTACAGTTCCAGTGGCTCTTAAGCGCTTCTGTGTAAAGCTGTGGCCGGGAGTACTTGAGGTAGTGGAAGCAGGCAGGATTGGGGTAGCAGGACTCCAGGCAGGGCTGGACACACTGAGTGTTCTCGAAGGAATCTGTCACCGTCACCAGAAGATCTTTGTCTGAGAAGGAAGGTAAGATGTTAGACCCCTGGGAAGTCTCTTATCTCTGCTTCCCATTTAGCTCAGCAAAAATCTTATCTTGGCTCAGTGACTAAGAAGACTTGTTGTGCTTGCAAAGACCCTGGTATGGTTCCCAGCACCCACATGGTGGCTCACAACTATTTATAACTTCAGTTCCAGGGGGTTCAATGCACCTGGTGCACATACACATAGAGAGAGGCAAAACATTCATACACATAAGGTAAAGTAAATACATTTCAGAATAAAAAGTGATCCTGTCTAGACATGCCAGGAAGCATTCACAATCCCTGGGCACTAATTAAAACCTTTCAGACAGGGGCCTGAAATCTGAGTTTTAACAAGGCCTGTGAAGAATGTTGATGGATATGCTCTCCAGAAAGTCCTCTACGGTGCTGAGAAAGGTCTCAAGATTAGACTTCTTGGTTCTGCTTTGCTAGAAGAGCCTCACAAAGTCACCAGCTCACTGCAGAGAAAATTCCCCTAGCAGACTGTCTGGCCATGCCTGTGGGGCCACTCTGCTCTCCTCCTGTGAACAACTGATAATCCAGCGTAAGAGTGGTGGGTAGGGAAACCCAGTGGCTTATGTGAGTCTCTTCCAACTGGAAAATACCGTGAGTTGGGAGCTGTTAGGACAGTCTGGCTTGACCCCTGCAGTGACAGTGCCCATCTGCCCCAAGGCTGCCTACTCAGCCACAGAGGGCAGCACTGAGCTGTAGGTCCCAGGACATCTGGCAGGCCTGAGGATGCCCATTTAGATCCCTGGAAGAGCAAACCCTTCATAGAGATGGGTGAAGAGGATTAGTGTCTGAAGACATGATTCTGAGTTTTGACTTTACTTCCCCAACCCAGGACAGTCCAGATAGGTTGAATTGACCTGTTTTCCCAAGCTGCAAATTGACTTCAATTGTCTTAGGTTCCACTTTCATACCCAAACCAGCAGACAGAGCAGGGAAACTCACTTTTCTTCCTCTTCCTTGTCCTCCTGGATTCTGCATGAACCTCCAGGCAAGAGACTTGGCGGGACTGTGACAAAGCAAAGAGGGAAGCTGGGACTCGAAGCTCAAGTCACCTCCCTCTGCTCCCAGTCAGAAGGGAGGAGACAAAAACCCAGATGTTGGTCAGTCACAGGCTTATGCTGCCCACACTGGGTTTGCTGTAGACAATTCTGAACCCAATCAAGGCACGGTGCTTCACTGCAAGAGGGGAAAGACTAAGCTAGCACACCACAGTTTTACTGGGAGTCATGTTCACAGGTGCTGGCCTGAAGCTGTGTTCAGCCTTGTGAGTGAGAACTTGAGATAAAATAACTTTCCAAGAAGCAAAGGCAAGGCGAAGGCCTTTGTCACATTCCAAACACTGCTTTTTAAGGGAGAAGTTTGATGGGATAATTGGAACATTCAGTTAGAAAAACTATGATTTCCCCCCTCCCCCAGACAGGGTCTCACTATGCAGACCAGGCTGGTCTTGAACTCATAGAGGTCTGCTTGTCTCTGCCTCCCAAGGGCAGGAATTAGAGGCTTGTGCCACCATACCTGGCCTATGAAATAGTTTCAGTTCTGAAACCATACTTACAGGGGTGTTGGAGTTGTGACAAGGTCTGGTCCTGGTACTTCCTGCCTTGATACAGGAGCCCAGAATGCATCCCACCCCTGGATGCACCTCCATTGGGTTAACCATTTAGTCTAATTCTCCCTGGACAAGCCCCCAAGCTGGGCCCTGTACCCTGCCCCCTGAAAGCAGCAGCCAAGTGTGGCCTCTAAAGCTACCAGAGCCCAGGAGGACAATTACCACCAGCACGCCATTGGTGATGAGAGTCTCTGATGAAGAGAGACTGAAAAACAAGAGAGAACTGGTCAGTAACAATATTTTTGGCTGACCCCTTATGAGGGTGACAAAAACTATAAATCATTTCAGTCATAAAGTAGTAGATTCTTTTCAGCTATTATGAAAAATATCTGCTTGGAAAACTTAGGTTAGAAACCAGACTTGACATCTCTCTGTACCTCAGCATCCTAGGGGCAGAGGCAGGAGGATCAGAACCCTAAGCCAGTCTTTGTGACCCTGTTTCAACTTAAATCTAGGTCTGTGGGTTGCCAAGGGGGAAAGTGGTGTACGTTTAAAACAGAATGTCCATGAAGAGACAGATTTATTGGTAGTGACTGCAGCCCAACATCTAGAACAGATGCAAACACTTTGTATCAACAAAGCTTCTGTGCTTTAATTAATGTACAACCCATTTTACAAATAGGGTTGGCTCTTTAAATTAAGAATTATTTTGTTATTTTATGTGTATGCGTGTTTTGCCTGCCTGCCCACCTTTCTTGCCTGCCTGCATGTGTGTGTACCACTTGAGCACAAATGCAGCCTCAGCTCCAAAGTCAAGGATCTTCGCTGACACACAAGCCTGACACCTACTTACTTCTCTTCAAGCAGGAGCTCCACCTCCAGTTCTTCCATGCCCTGAAGAGAGAGAAAAGGAAGGAGGCGATTGGTCATGTATGCACTCCTGCCTCCACGGACCTTCGTCCACCCTTGTAGACCTGCCATGCCATGCCCATACTTGGTCCTAGGGCCGTGGAGAAGGAGCAGCTGTCCCAGCTCTCCTTACCCTCTTCGATACTCTTTGATCCAAGTCTCTGACATTAGAAACAATTAGTCCATTAGTACAATGTAAGGGAGATCTGGGTGTGGATGTGATGCCTGGCTCCGAGTGTGAGTTCTTCTATGCCAGGATGTTGGCTTTCTGTTTCAACTCACTGTTTGCCTGTCTTCCCATGGGGCTCAGGGCTTGGGTGAGGGATCTGTGAGCTGGTGCCTTTAGAGAGCCCAACTCTGCTTTCATGTGTTTTGTGTAACTGGAGGTGAATCATGGCTTCACTGGGCCTCAGTTTCCCCATCAGAATGTATAGAAAACAAAGAGAGAGCTGCTTGCTCTCTGATGTGTGCCCAAAGCCCAGGACAGCATCTTACCCAAAGTATCTCAGTATTTGTGGGATGATCGAATCTAGAATAACCTGGTTCTTTCCAGTTCTGAACTTTTCTGACTTGCCCTCTCTACCCAAGGGTATGCCGGAAACAGGGCTTGGAGGTAAGAGAAAAGGAAACTGACTGCTTGGAGGAACTATTATTACCATTGCATTGATAAGGAAATAGATAATGAGGGGAGTTAGGTAATTTTCATGCAAGTAATAGTGCTGGGATTTGAACCAGAAGCATAGCCTGTCCCAGCTTTCATATGTGCTCAGAGAAGGGGTACCATGCAGGCAGATCATGGTAGTAAGTGGCTATTCCCATGGAATCAGTGGCTCAGGGTCTGTGACTCTGCACCCACCTCTGGGTTGAGTGGGAACTTCACATGAGTTTTATTCCGAAGGCAAAGCTTGGAGAGGTCATAGAGGACTGTCAAGAGATGGTCATTTTGTGTCAGCGTGTCTTCGTCACAGATGCTCAGCTCTAGTACATTCTAGAGGAGAGAGAGCAAGCATGGTTACCATGGTTGCAGTGACTCACTTCCAGATCAAGGGACATGACCTCAGTCTAGCAGAGAGTGAGGTCTGAGAAAGAGGGTCACAGCGGCTTCTTCTTAGATGTCAGAGACATTTGCAGGGACATGAATTCAGGGTGAAAGTGACTTTTCCTGCTCTCCAGCTCCCTGGAGGCTGCCATCCCCTTGCTCTGATTTCAGGGGAATTTGGTTCCTTTAAAAGCGTGAGAAGCCTGGGAAGAATAGAGAAAACGTTCATTTTACCTGGGGAAGAATGAAGAGCAAAGCAAGGTCCTGCAAGACATGGGGTACTTGGGAGCTGAAGATAGCTGAAGATAGCTGAAGGCAGGCCGGGAAGTTAACATTTGGTACTTTAAGGGAAAGGCACAACAAAGACTATGGCTGTTCCAGTGACTGGTATGGTTGGGGTGAGTTGTGTGAATTCTGCTCTTTTGCTCATCAACCCCTAGTAAGGTCTTATGTGTGGTCCTGTAGCAGTTCCTTAAGCAAAGGGAAGTAGTCTGTACTCAATGGCCTCAAGTGGCATGGACTAGTTTATAAGGCTCCCAGCCTCTGATCTTGAGAGCTATGACTCAAGGCCAGGTTTACCTCCTAGATTTCTATCTAGTGGATCTAAATGTGGCTTTGGGCATCTACAACTATGTAGGATTTGTAATTTCTAGATATTTGGACCAGAACAACCCAACAACTGCAAAACAAAAGGAAAGTTCAAATACTGATCTCAAGATGGTATACTATATTCACATGGGAATAGTCCTCCCCGCCAAAACTGATATATATGATAAAAGGGGGGACACTTTATTTTAGCTTATTGAGACTGGTTCACACTGAGTAGCTCAGGTCTACTTCAAATTTGCAACCCTCCTATCTCAGTCTCCTGATGACAGGTGTGAGCAACCACAACTAGTGAAAAAGTTGTTGTGATAGTGGTTGTGGTGCTGGTGGTTGCTACTAATTGTGGGCTTTTTTTCCTATAATGATCACAACTCTCTTGAAAAAATAAAAAGCCCTTCATTAACTGGAACTCTAAACAGTTATCTGGAGTGTCAGGCCTTGACTTTCTCGGGTTTACGCCTTTGTCAACAGGTCAGATTTGTCTCAGTGCTGCCACAACTCAAAAGATGCTCAAGAAGAATTCTACAAGAGGTGTAACTATGACCTAGATCCACAATATATCTGAAGAAAAACAACACCATGGCATAATGACCCAGTGCGTGAAAGCATAAGCCTGGAGAAATCCTGGAGAAACAGAGTTAAAAGAAAGCACTAAAGTAATAAATGGATTTAAGAGGCAAGCCTCTTAAATTAGAACCAGGTTGGACCTGGTTAATAGAATGGCTTTCTTTCCTGTGCATTTTCACACAGAGAGAACATTCTGGAAGGTGCTGGAAATATAATCTGTTCTGAAGCAAGAGATAGTTAGGACCAGCAACAATTAGGAGGACAGAGGAAGTTAAGAGGTAGAAGGATTAGCAGACTCAGAGAGAGACACAGAGGGAGAAGGAAGTAGCAGGTGAGTGGGAAGACAGGTTAGTAAGACAAATAGGAAGACAAACAAACAGCCTTAATACAGATGGATGGGGACACACACACACACACACACACACACACACACACACACGGCCAAGAGGGGAACAGACGCATGGGCAAGCAAACAGGTATGGTCCTCTGTGGCTCACCTTTACTTGAGTCTGGATCTGAAAGGTGAAGCTTTCATCCCATTCTGGATGTAGGCAGTTGGAGATGGTTCTGGTTCTCAGCTTCTTCTGAGAGGCAGTAGGCAGCCAGAGGGTCACAAAGCAGTCTGTCTGACTCACTGTCCAAGGAGGACAATGGGAGAAGAGAAAGGAGAGAGGAGATTGTGGAGTCAAAAGAGAGCCTCAGACAAATCTCTTCTAGAGCAATGTCTTCTGTCAGTTGATAACCTTTCCCTGATCTGGGTTCTACCTCTCCAGATTGGTCCATGAACCCCAAGAAGGTCACATAGATCACAGGGTATAGGTTTCATGGAATGGGGGTAGGTCTTGTTGATCCTTGTCATGGATATGGGTAACCTAACACAGAAGTATCCTAGGCTCTCAGCAAACACCTTTGATGGTGTCAGAAGCCATCTAAGAAAGGGTAAAGGCAAATGAGTAAGTTTTCTGGAGACGGCCCACTGTTTTACATGGATGCAATGGGTAAGCTCTGAATCGCAGAGCCCTTAGAGACTTCATCCCAGGATTGCTTCTTACTACTGATATGCCTAACTTGACACTATTATATAGGTTAATGATTCCTGGGCATAAGCCCACCCTATTGGCCAGACTTCCTGCAAATCAACTTAAAGATGAATTTTCACGAATTAATGCTGTTTAAGTGAATTAATGATTTTATAAAAATTCCTGATTTGATTAAAATAATTTTAGAAAGAAAGTTTTAAGAGATGGTTTTAGTTGTTTTGCCAGAAAGATATAATAAAGTTAGATCAAGAATAGAATGTGTTCCCTCCTCAGAGAATAGTAAGAAAAGGCTGTATAATAAGGAATACAATGAGCTTTCACAATTACACTAAAAAAGAGAAAAGGGCTTAGGACAAATCTGTGATCAAGGAAAAACATTCATTCTAGTTCAGGCCCAAGGATGAGGATACAGGTGTGCACTATGATAAAGTGAGGCTATGTGAAACTATGGTATTGAACTTATAATGAGCTTATAGAATGAAGCACTGCTTTGAACTTAATATCAACATCCTTCTGCAACTCCCCTTTCACATAATATTTTATATATTAGGTAATTTTTAAAACAACTCTTGTCTGAGAAGATATAAAAAGGCCAGAGAGAAGAAATAAAGTGATGGCTTTGGGGGCTCTGTCCCAATCATCCAAATGTCTATTTGCCAGTATACACAGTGTGTAAGTAAGTATATGTGTATGCAAATATGCTTGAACACTTGAGGAGTTGATGAGACAGGTGGTTAGGCCCAACCAGAGTGTGTGTATGTACATCTGTGCATGTTGTCTGTGTAAATGAATTTTCTTTTTCCTTTTTTTTCTCTCTGGCCCATGAAGGGTTAACGAGTCCAAGTCTCATGCCTGCCCAGAGAGAGTTCCTTAAGCAACAGAGAGAAGAAACTAGCATTTATTAGCACAAGTAGTAAGAGAGAGTAACAGAGAAAAGAAATCACTGTTAATTAGCACAGAACAGAACAGTAAGAAAGTGCTAAGTTTCCAGAAGCCATCAGCTTCTGGCCCCCAGAACAGAAAGAGAGAGTTACAAGGCCTTAAAGCATCAGTTGGGCCTTTGTCCAATTCCGTGTCTCACCTCAGTACTTGTTATGTCAGGAAGGCGAGCAGTTAATTTGGGTTGTCAACTTAACTAATCTAGGATCAACTAAAACCCAAGCTTTGGGGCATTCCTGTGAGGGATTTTCTTTCTTTCTTTCTTTCTTTCTTTCTTTCTTTTTCTAAGATTTATTTATTTATTTTATGTGAGTATATCACTGTCTTCAGACACACCAGAAGAGGGCATCAGATCCCATTACAGATGGTTGCGAGCCACCATGTAGTTTCTGGGAATTGAACTCAGGACCTCGGGAAGAGCAGTCAGTGCTCTTAACCACTGAACCATCTCTCTAGCCTGTGAGGGATTTTCTTAATCAGATTATTTGAAACAGAAAGACCCACCCTAATTCTGGGCCACAGCTTCTGGTGGCAGCCAGTATGAAATGACATTGAAGAAGGAAACTGCCTTTTGACTGCTTGCCCTCATTCTCACTGGCAAGAGCATCTCTCCTGTTGCTACAGCATCTCGTCACCAATACTAGAACCAACTTCTGTGGGATTCCAATATACACTGAAGACCAGCATCTCTCCAGGAATACTCCAGGCCTACAACACCAGATTGAGACTATGAGACATCTAACTTTGTGGACTGAATAACTCCTGGGTTCTCAGTGTTTCATATCTCAAGAAAACCATGGCGGGACTATTCAGGTTATATCCTGTGAGCCCATCTGATAAGTCCCCCTTTAGCATATACACATTACATCTGTTTCTATTTGTTTAGAGAATCCTGACTAATATACACCTGTTGATTTGGAACAAGAGAAGCTCCACAATGCTCCAGATGTCAGGAAAACACCTGGAAGATCTGCTCCAAAGGTCCAGTTTACCTGTTGTCTTAGCAACAAGGGAACCAAAGTGGGGCTGAGCTGAGGAGAAGCAGTGGGGAAAGCATGGCTTTCCACAAGTCAGCTGAGAAGGGCCATTGTGGGAAGGGGTTTAGATGAAAAGTGAGCAAGGGCCACTTCTCCATATGATTTAATGTAGCTGCGCCCAGTGGGTTCTCCATATGGTACTGGTGTCCCAGCATGAGGGATGTAAAATTCAGGAAACCTTCATATTTGTGGCCAAGTGGCTTCTTTCACTTTAAATGAACAAACCAAATATGATATTGCTCCATGTGCCCTGGAGAAAGAAAACTGCAATGACTTCAATAGGGCTTTCCAAAATGGGAGCTAGTTTAACTCTTCTGGTTGTGGAGTAACAGAATAGACAGTGCTAAGAACAGCCTGAATGGCTCTCTCATGCCATTATTCTTGGGAGGAGGGAAGATGAGGTACCACCTTGGTGACCTGCTGGGGTAAGTCCCAGGGGTGCAAACCAGGTCTGTAGAATTTAGTGAAAGTCAATATTTTCCACTGTCAGAAGTCCTGGCTAGGATGGGAGTCCAACTAGTTCACAATTATTACTAGTAATGGCCGTGTGAGTGGAAGTAGAGCTGCCTCCCAGGAACTGAAGCCCATGCTGTCATCAAAAGCACTTCAGAGCCTGTAACTGCATTTTGGATCATGTGTTCTGGCTTCTGATCCCATTTGGTGGTCAGACACTCCCATCCCTCCTCACACTGAGTAAGGGTAAGAGGATATCTTCCTTTACCTCTCCTAACAATGAGCTAATCCACACAGAAAGACAAAATCTTGATGGAATGAGAAAAGATGATGACCTCATCATCAGGGCCCATCCCTTCCAGGTCCACCCTGTTCTCTCCCACTGGCTCAGGTCCTTAGGCCGGAAACCAGGTGTCCCCTTGATTCTCACATTGTCCTCATCTATACACCACTCCCTTGGTGGCAGGCCACTATCGTCTCTGGGGCTTTCCCACTGGCTTCCTGTCTCCTAAGTGGTCCTAGGTCAACCTTTTCTCCTAAGAGAAGGAACTTTTTAAACATGATTTTGTCAGTGCCTAGGTTGATCGCTCCCATCTGGCTTGAGGAAGGAGCCCCATCCTAACCCATCATGGTTCTCATTCTCATTTTTCTCAGCTTCAGCCTCATCTCTCCACCCTTCCTGACTCCCACTCATGCCCTGCTTATGTTTACACAAATGCTCATGTGCACATGCATGCAGACACTCACCCACACTCACTCTTATTCTGACTCCAGGATGAGCTTAGTCATTTTTAGGTCTCCAAAAGGGCTGTGCTGTCTCACCACAGGCCTTTGCACCTGCTGCTCCCTCTACTAGACTCCTCCCTCCCATCCCCTCCCCTCCTAGCCTTCTCTCCCTTCTCTCCTTCTTTTCTATCTTCTTTCCCTCCTTCCTTCCTTCCTTTCATTGATGTGAATGTGTGTTTGTTTGCATGAGTTATGCACAATGTGTATGCAGTAACCTGTTGAGGCCAGAAGAGGGCATCAGATCTTCTGATACTGGAGTTACAGGAGGTTGTGAACTGCCATCTATATGCTGGGAATGGAACCTGGGTCCACCACAAGACACTGAGTGGAATCACCTCTTTAGCCCCAAATCCTTCTTATCTACTTTAACCCACCCCTTTCTGCACTAGCCTTTCAGGTTTTAGAAGGAACTGTCTCTGAAAACCTCCTTTGAGTACCCTAGTCTGGCCAGGTGCCCCTTAGCTGCCAGGTGCTCCTGTGCTGTGGGAGGGCGTTTGCTATTGCTGTACTGGCAGAGCAAGTCCAGCCATTGTCTTCATCATCCTGTGAATGCTGAGAAGGCCAGGGCCTATAACCTTTAGACAGAGTAGGCACTCACTAGACCTAATTGGATGAATGAATGGATGAATGAATAATGATTTCCTGCTCCAGGGCTGTATCAGAGGCCAAGGAATCCCAGCAGATCCAGGTGGCCAAGTCAGTGTGTGTAATTGCTCTACGTATCAGAAGACTCACCAAAGACCTGTTTAGTCCTCTTGGACCCCTCCCTTGGCTTTTCCTGATCTCAAGCCCTTCCCCCTGGGCCTGGAACATTCTTCTCAAGTTTCCTTTTTATCCAGTGGAATTCTGCAAGACCTATTGGTTCTGTCAGGCCACTTAGCATATGTGGCTTAAAGGATGATGTAGATGCCTTTGTCCCTTTAGAGCTGCTCCTCTTTTGTCAATCCATGCCTAAAAATTTCCCACTGACTCCATCAAAAAACACCTCAGTGTATCGGCCTAAGACTAAGCTAAATCTCAAGCTAGGATAAGAAACAATTCTTGAGGCAAGTATTACTTAGTTTTTGCTAATTTGATACAGACCTAGACATAGCTGGGAAGAGGGGACCTCAATTGAGGAACTGCCTCCATCAGTTTGGCCTGTAGGAAAGTCTGTGGGGGTGTTTTCTTGATTGATGATTGCTGTGGGAGGGCCCAGCCCACCATGAACAGTGCCACCCTTGGACAGGTGATCCTGGAGAGCAATCCAGTAAGCAGCATCCCTCTATAGTCTCTGCTTCAGTTCCACCTGCCATGTTCTTGCCATAAGTCCCTACTCCTGCTCCCTCAATGATCTGTGAGCTGAAATAAATGCTTTCCTCCCACAAGTTGCTTTTGGTCACTATTTTGTCACAACAACAACAGCAACAAAATTATAACACGTCGTATGCCTGGTCTCTCAGAACCTGGAGGGTAGTTGTGAGAGAAGTTCAAGGCCAGTCTCAGTAAGGATTGTCTAACCAACAAATGAGCAAGCAAACAGCAACAACAAACCATTCCTGGAAGAGACAAGACCAAGTAGGTGATCAACTACCCACACTCATTCAGCAGTTGTCCAATTAGTTTGCAGAAAGCTTCCTCCACCCAATACATTAAAGGTTGGGAATAAGGAGGAAACAGTACAAAGGGAAGAGGCGGCAGAAGCTCTGGGAACCCAGGTGACAATCTGAGGCAGGCACATTAGCTAACTATAGGAATACTGCCACGTTGGTCACAGGAAATGGTGACTAAACTGGGAATTTCAAAAACTGGGATTTCCTAGGCAAAAGCAGGTTCTAGTCCCTGTTTCCAGGAAGGGACAGAGGGTTTGGTCATGGGAATGACATGTCCCCTTTCCTGAATTGTAGGTGGCAGAGATGAGTTAATTGTCTTCATAGATGTTCAGAACATTCCTGTGTGGTTACAGTGGATATCCCAATATCTCTTGAGGATCCTGTGAGATGCCCTTAGAGGTACCAGCTGGGGTTTTAACTCGTTTTCATCACAGAAAGAAATTCCTGGTGACTGAAGTTTTCTGGGAGTGCCTGTCTTCTGGCCTGGCACAGGTACTCTTTAGCTCTTGGCAAGCAGGGTGTTGCCCCTGAACCCCTGAATACTTCCTGCTATCAACCTCTTGAAATCTCCAAAATACCAGACACAGGTTAGATGCCTAAACCAAAGAACCATTCATTTTGTATTTAAGCTATAGTGGGACAATTTTACACAAGAGTGATCAGGATAATTTCCCACTGAATCTATAGAAGGCAGCACATAGCCTAGGCTGTGACAACCATGGAGTGCAGACTTAATGTCACTGTGTGAGCATCATCAGATGCCATATCTGGCTTTTATCCCTTAGGACAAGCGAGGGAAACATAAACAAGGGGATACCAAAGAGACCCTCAAGGTCTACTGGCATGCCAAGGGGCACTTGGTGAAGGGGAAAAGGAAACTAGTAAAGCCAGATTGTAGCCTGCCTCATCACTCGACAGCCTCCGGGGGACAGGTGTGGCTGGGAGACAACAGAGGAGAGGGCCTCGGACAATGGCAGGCCTTGCATGCAGGTGCAGGCACGCAGACTGAGAATGTGTGTTCTGGGTGACTGGTAATGGTAATAAGGCTGGAGCTGACACACCTCTGGAGAAGCTGGAGAAAGGCATGTGAGAGCTAAGGCTAAGGGGGATGGGTCAGACCTCGGCCCAGGAAGGGATGGAGAGAATGATCAGGAAAGGCTAAAGAGATGGCATGATCTGAGCCAAGGGAACACTTCCTGCCTCCTCAGATCATACCCCAGTGTGCTGATAAAGCCCCAAGGAGTCTGGGAATCCCTTGCTCTCTAGTGGGCCTCTTGGCTGACACAAGCTAAACTTAATGCTTCTTGGAACAATTCCCACTGGCATGGCCCTGAATGCCTCACCCTCTATAGGCTGTCTGAATCATGTTGGACCCTTTGCTGTCTCTGGGACTACATAGCTGCCCTTCCTCTGGCCTTTTACACTCACCCCTACATTGTAAGCCCCCAGCTTCTCCATACTTGCTCTGCCTGATCTGCATTGGCACATGAGCATCAGGAAGCCATGTGATCCCCCAGGAACCCATGCAGCAGATTCCTCTGCTATCTAGCTATTCTTCTGCTAACTGTCTATGATCTGACCACAGCCTCTTTCTTAGAGTGGCAGTTCTCAACCTGTGGTTCATATCAGATATCTTATCAAATCCTATATGCTGCATATCAGATATTTACATTATGATTCATGGTTCATAACAGTAGCAAAATTATAGTTATGAAGCAACAACAAAATAATTTTATGGTTGGGGGTTACCACAACATGAGAAACTCTATTAAAGGGTTCTGCAGCATGAGGAAGGTTGAGAACCACTCTCCGAGAGGATCCCCTCTCCTCGCCAGACCTTCAGGCCTAGAAGCAAACTCTAATTCTACTTTAAGCAATCATTAACCTCTCACCTACAAAGTGATGATCCCTCAGGCATTGGGAGAATTAATGGGGTTGGATACCTGGTGGCAAGCCCACAGCAGGTGCTTCAAGGACAGAGCCCCTTTTCTTAGGGCGCTCCTCCTCAGACCAGGCTTCCAGGCCTACAGATGCTTTACAACCTGGCCAGTCAAACCTAGGACCTCATCATGCCTTTCTTGATCTTTGCAGTTCCCACAGCTGTATCCCCTAGACACAGAGCTTTCTCTCTGTAAAGAGGCCAAGCTTCCTTTCTAGCTCAGGCAAGCAGGGGTCCACATGAGGCGAGAACTGATTTCTTAGACAGCTATACTGTAACATAGGTGTAAGACATCTCTGGCACAGTCAATGGCTTCCTTTCCTCCCAAAGCAGAGGTTTCCTGAACTCCACAGGAGGGAGACAGAGGAGACATTAGGCTATAAAGAATTCCTGCCTAGTGGCCTGAATGTCCAACCTCATAGAGGAGGCTGGGCTGCAGAGCTGGGTGCTACAAACTCAGCCGTAGCTGAAGATCCTGGTTTGAGATCCATGTCCTGAGAAGTGGCTCTGAGGGGCTGGCAGCTAGATCCATGACACAAAAGGGCCTCAACTACTTCAGCATAGCAGCCCCTAAACTCAGTAGTGACACCCAGCAATGGCATACATAGAGACAAGCCTGACTGGATGCAGCCAGGTCCTTTCTCTGTCCAGACCCCTAAATCAGGAGGGACAAGGGGGTATGATACTTACGTATATCAGCCTGCCGAACATTTTTCATGCCAATGATCCTCACTGTCAATAAATGGCATGGAGATGATCCTTCCTGTGGATTGAAAAAAAATGGAATCACTCTTTGAATGCTGCCTCCAGACCTGTGCTGCTGGGGAGCTCTTCACTTCATACTTGTCTTCCTGCCCACCTGCTGTGTAGCAACCCATGCTGTTCTGACATTGTTTATTTTGGCTAGTCTTCTCCCCTACATGGAAGTCTCTAGAATTGAGACATGTTGCTTTTTCATTTCCATATCTCTCTGCTGGCATATGCAGATATATAATAATAATTGTTAGACAGTGAATGTTCTGGCCCAAGCACAGCAGGAATATTAAGAGCATCCCAAGATGTTTCTATTCTCTTTGTCCAATGAATAATTTCTTATTCCTACCACAGAGACACAAAAATTTCCCTTGCCTACCCAATGCGGCAGCTTGCTTAAATGGTAGGCTCGGTGTGACTGGGTGGAAAGGCAGGTGTCGATGAAGCCTGGGCGGGAGCTTACCACTACCTTGGGTCTCAGTTCCCACTCAGGGTATTTATTATCTCCCTTGCCTTCAGATCCCTTCCTCGTAGGACCCTCCTCCATGGATTTCTGGCCATTGTACTTTTCTCCCAATAAGGCATCTGCCTTCATTTCACTGCGCCTTGCTATACATGTCTGTGACGTCTTGGCTCATGTGCAATGGCCTCTCTTTCACAATGACAAACACATAGATAATCTTCAACACGATGACTGATACCTCTGTCACTATTGCTAACCCCAGGGACTGGAGCCCTCAGGTTTCTGCCTCTCCCTTGGGAGCTGGACCTGGGGGCACACCCCGAGCCTTGCCTTTGATGCTGATGTTTCAGTCTAGCTCTTGTTCTGATCACTTGCGGAGAGCCCCGCCTTCGTGTCAAGTCCCGCCCACCTGGCTCCCGGTGGGCAGCTTTCCTTGCAGCTGTCTTTGTCCTCTGTGAGTTGCTCTTTAGCTGTGGGTTCTCTTTTGTCCTCTTTCCATCCTGTAACTTTCTGCTTCTCAGATGCTACCCTCCCTGCTCCCCGACTCTTAAAGCATCCCTGCATCTTGTGTAGTACCTATGGAAGGACCACAGCTCTCTTCTTAGTCTTTATTTATTCATGGCTCCCTGCCCAGGTTTCAAGATGGTGTTTTATTCTTCCCTCTGCCTCTGTTTGGCTGATTTTCAGGGACACGTGTTCTCACCAACACAATCCCCTGCCACTATGGCATTTAAAGAGTGTCTTCCCGTTGCCTTTCTGCATAGAGGTGCCAACTTCTCTCTGTCGGGGAGTGAGGGAGGATCCAAGGTAGAGGCTGGGCAGAGTTAATGGTGAGGACAACAGAGAAAGCTGGCCATGCACCCTTGCTGCCTACAATGAGAATATTCTTGGCTTCAGAAGCCTCCCCACAGACCTTTGCATTTCCAGACTCTGGAGGACTCTTTTGGCCCAGGGTCCTAGTCTGTTGAGGTAAGGAGCTATGCTCCTCCAGGCTTCCTTGAACCAACACAGTGTGAGAACCATGTCTGTTCTCTTTGGTGTCTTGGATATTTCTTTGGACTTATGCCCTTTTTGCTTAAACCTCAGACTTGAAGCCCTTTACCTGAGAATGTTGCTCAAGTGTAGTCTAGTACTGGCACAGTCCATTCCCAAACTTTGACTGACACGAATCCTACAGACTCTCCAGCCTACCATGTCTGTGTGTGGAAGCCTGGGAACTAGAGTCCATTCATCTCACTGAGCACATAGCTCCCAGTGCTGTTAGATACACTGTATGACTTTTTCAGACAGCTCTAGCCTTTTCTCTTTAAAGAATACTAAGATTGTGGAAAAGCCAAGTTTACATGAAATGGGGTGGGAGTGTGGGTCCTCACAATACCACCACCCAGGGCAGTCTGTGTTAGCACACGCCTATCTTCCTTCTAGACTACTTTGAGGCTCCAGTCTAACCAACAGAACAATGGTTCTAAGAAATCCAAGTTCCTAAGTACCTGACAGGGCCACATAATTTCAAGATCTCTCTCCTCTCTCGCACAGTTGCCCCAGAACAGAATAAGAGTCAATCTGACAGTTGCATACCGGTCCAAGGATCTCTTCTGAGTGTAACTCTGAAGTCTTCAGGGACAATAACTTGCCCAAACAGTGTTCTCTTGTGAGCCCCATGAGTTGGGCAAAGGCTACATACAATACTACTTCCTCGTGACCTGTGACCTATGACAGGACTTCTCTAGGCAGTGAACTCCTCATTTCTCACTCTGTCCCGGGCAGGTAGGTCCTGGCCTGGCTGAGTGAGGGGACAAGCATCACCTTTTCAAAGGAGCTTATGCTCTCCAGGTAAGCTTTGTTCTGCTTCTCACTTTCTCAGAGGGCACTCCTGTCTTCTGCCCCCAGTGCCTGCCAATGGGGGTGGTCATTTCTTCCTCCTCTGTCTTTCTCTCCTACAATACCAGCAACATCAAGGACCATGGAATTACCACAGGCTACATGTTGTGTGCACATTCTCTGGAGGTGGTGGTGGTGTTGATGATGGCGATGATGATGATGGTGATGATGATGGTGATGATGATGGTGATGATGATGGTGGCTTCTTTGAGGCAAGATCTCATGTAGCTGTCCTCAAACTCTCGCCTCTTTCTTTCTAATGTTGAGCTTTCCATGTCTCACTTTCTATGAATTTTCTTGCCTAATTTTTTTATATCACCTTGGAACAGTATAGAGAGACATGGGGCATGGGAAAAGAAAAGAGGCCCCTTTCCTCCCGAAACTGATTTTTGTTTGAATAGAGCTGACAAAATCAGTAGGTTGCCTACATGGAGTGGATTTCCCCCTAAGAGGTCCCAAACACCAGTATTAAAAACAATAACAAACCACCAAAACAACCAAAAAAATCTACTATGAACCAGGTTTGCTTAAAACTAAGACCAATGTGAGTGGCTTGGATTTAGTGACATCAGTCCTCCTCCAGCCAACGCTGAGTGAAGGACCTCACAACGCTTCCAATTGCATCTTTAACGGGACATTGTTTATGACAAAGGAAAGAAGCAAACCAGCTCATTATTTTCTTACCTAAGTTTTAAATATTCTAAAATCTTTGACTCTGATTGTAAATTCCACCCTTTAAGGAATATCCAGTTCTCCTTGGTCCATAGCAAGCATGTCTCTTACTCAACAGCAGGTACACTGTGCTTGAGCCAAGAAGATTTGCTTCATGGGAAAGTCTTGTTATTTCCATCACTGGTTTGGACCACACAAACCTTCCATTCCTCACCAAAGCATCAGTAGCTACTTCTGTGGACATTTGTTTCTCATAGAAAATACAGAGGCGGCACTGGGAGGACATAATCAGGCTTACTGGACACAGGTCTGGACCGTGTAAAATGTGTTGCTTGTTTTCTTTCTTTCTTTCTTTCTTTCTTTCTTTTTTTTTTTTTTTTACTAGTAGCAAACAGTTCTCTTAACTCCTTGCCAGTCTTCCCAGTTTCCAGTCCAGCCCTTCAGATTTCTCCTCACCATTACTCCCTCAGTTTCCCAACAGTCTGCTTAAAGAAACCTTCTCCAGTTTTCCCAATACTGGCAGCTCCAAACTATAACAACTGTTACAGCCTATCTGCTCAGCTCAGCTTCTCCTGGTTCAACTGTCACCAGCTGTTACCTCTTCTCACTCTGCTGGCCCAGATCACTCTCACAGCTAGCTTTTTTATATTTGTCGTGTCCCCAGAAATCCAAGAGGCAACCAACACGGAAGGTCATAGGGTCAAGCAGTTCTAATAGCTAAGAATTAAAGGGGATCCTTTAAAGGGCTACATGTACAAGATAAATCACACTACAGAGCCTAGATGTATTTTCAAAGCTAGGTGTAAGACTGTGTCCCCCAGGAGTGGGTGACACACGCTAGTGATCTCAGGACTCAGGAACCAAAACCAGGAAAACAACTCTTCCCCCTCAAACAAACACACACCTTTGTTTGAGAAAGAAGTACACTTATAACTGATTACCACTTATTATAAGTGGTATTAGTTGATCAAACATTCATGGCCTCAGAGGAAGCTGATCCAGATACAATAGAAAGGTTGGAAGATGGTTCAGAGCACTGGCTGTTCTTCAAGAGGACCCAAGTTTGATTCCAGAAGCTCACAACTATCTGCAACTCTAGCTCCAGGGGATCTGACATCCTTTTCTGACCCTTCAAGGGCACTGTGTGCATGATACACAGAATTATATACAGGAGCAACACTCCCACATATTAAAACAAAATTTTTTTTAAATATGCAATAGAACACTGTACAGTGTCTATGAATATGCTGATGGGAACCAGAAACCATTCTGATTAGCCTAGGTACATGGCCAAAAGCTTAGAGACTTGGACAAGCCCTACCCTAGCTATGACCAAGTTCTGGGCTTTGGAGCTACATCCCTGGGATAAAGATAGGCAGACTCTTTATCTCAGAGAGCACTTGGCAGATCCTGGGTGAGGAACAGGAAGCACTCAGGGGCTTGGAGGTCAAGGCAGGAACTTTAGGACAACAGCACAGAGGTTCATTCAGGCCCTGGAACAAATCATCACAGTTGTGCCAGTGAAGAGAG
This sequence comes from Rhynchomys soricoides, assembly GCA_019843965.1. Taxonomy (NCBI): domain Eukaryota; kingdom Metazoa; phylum Chordata; class Mammalia; order Rodentia; family Muridae; genus Rhynchomys; species Rhynchomys soricoides. The sequence goes on from JADRCH010000088.1 coordinate 8,108,023, forward strand.
CTGAACAGCAGCTCTGAGAAGCCATGTAGGAGAGGGAAGCAGGATGTTTCCGCTGCAGACATGCACAGTCTGGACTTCCTTCCTGGCCTTGACTTCTGGTTTGATATTGTCAGGATTCCATTTTCCTCTTAAGATAGGAAACATTGCCAGCTCATACGGGGGAACAGGGGGTGGGAATGCATGGATTATTTGTTTAATACTGTCATTCTCCACAATTTTACAGCTATGATTCTTAGGGGTATGAAGAGGGACATGTATTGCTGTCCCATGGTACACAGAGCCAGCTCTTATCTCTACCCCTGAACCGTGTGCCTTGCACAGGGTCTACTTAACCCTCTGGCTAGCCTCCAAGGAAGACATTAGCCTTGCCTTACAGAAGAACAGATGGGTTTTAGGAAGGTTACATATCACACAGGTTTGCAGCCAGAAATGATGGAGCTAGATTAGAACCAGGACTCAGGGAAAGCCTACTGCCTTGCCAGGTTGGTGTGCTTTTCATCTGGTGAGTGACTCTGGCTGAGCATAAGCAATGGACATGACCAGACAGTTTAATGCCAGAGGCAACCATAAGACCTTCAGTTCCCCGTAGTTGGGGTTGTCCCTAGACCTAAGGGCCCAGCTGTTTCTGCTATCAGTCAAAAGCCATTTAGTCACATTACAAACAGCCTACCCACATCTCTGCCATAAGGCTCCTGGATAGGAGAGGCCAGGGATGGTCTGACCATTAGGTTTCAGAAATGATGGGTCCAATGCCTATCCAAGCCAGGCATCCCCTCCCTAAACCACTGCCCAGGCTTGGGTGCCTGGAGAGAGGATGACAGCTCCTTTCCCTGGGGCATCTCAGGGCAAGCTGGGCAAGTGAGGCCACTTCATCTCTCAAGTTAGGCATAGTCATTGGTTCTCTCCTAGCCTAAATTTCTGGAGGGTCAGTGAGGGACAAGTGCTGATTAGAGGTACTTCTAGTCACCCAAGCCTTTTGGGGAAAACCAGGAGTCAATGCCAATCCTGTTCAGGACAACAGGACACTCTGTCACAGTGCAACAGGGAGTTCCTCCCTAGGCTCTGTGGAGACTGGCCAATGTCTCCATTTCCCGCTCTAAAAGAATAAAATCCTCTTGGGGCCTCATTCAATCCCTTCAGTGGTTCCAAGGGCACTACTTTGCTATGGATAGCCCCCTCCATGGTGTGTCTACAGCCAACAGGGAGGTGCAGGACATCTCCCCATTGCCCGGACAGGAAAACGAAGGCAGATTTGGTCTCAAGCAGTAGCACCTTGCCAGAGCCAGGGATTTCCCTGGGAGACGAGAGTTTGTCTAGGCCTAGGGACCTTGACCATACATATGCCTAAGGAGGCATCTGACAGCAATTAACTGGCAATACACTAATTCTCACACTTCAAACCACTCCATACCACACACTCACAAATCACAGAAGCTTAGGATGCCCACAAGGTTAATAACCAGTTACTACCAAGACAGGCCACACATGGATTCCCCATGACAGTACTAGGCATTATCCATCCTGGATCCTGGCTTGGTTGGTCCTAGATAGCCCAAAGTCTCTGCATGCACTTTGTAAAACTTGTGAGTATATTCAGCTGTGCCATCCCTAGCCAGGAGCCCTGGTCCAGACTTGGCTAAAGCACCTCCCTCAGGTAGGGACTCCCAAGCCAACTCTGTACGTATACAATGCCCACCAGCCTCCCTTGACCTGGCTGCTTCCCTTACTTAGTCCCTAGACTCTTCTTCTCCTGGTCATGCCTCCCTGGCCACCTGCCTCTGGCCCCAGGCTGCCCACCACCATCACTGTATCCTCACCTTCAAGGCACGGGAGGTCAAGTGCCTTCCATCTTCTGCTTCGCATGGCTCTGAAAGGGAGTGGGAAACCCAAGCAGGCATCTGCCTCTGAAGCATCGTGGCGGCTCTCCAGCTGGATGGTAAGATCAGGAACTTATACTCTGACTCAGAGCTCCACCCTCCTGGCCGCCCCTGGGCAGTGGCTGGGATGGCTCAGGGAGGGGTTAAGGTAGGTAGACATATGTGCTACCTGGGCCTAGGGTCTCAGAACCAAAGGAACCATAGGTCTTCAGATCTTGAAAATACAGGATGCAGTTATGGCTCTGGTCCCTGGGGTCAACCATCTGCTGCCTGGTTGCTTAGAATGACCAGGCTATGGCCATAGGATGGTAAAAAGAACATTCTGGGCTTTTGGCATATTTCTGCCAAGATGTAGGAAGCCCTATCTCTTCAGTTCATGAAGATGGATGCATAACTGGGAGGTGAATAGATGCTCAACCTCAGGACCATGGCTTGCTGTACCTGGGGCTGTGGGTGGAGACTTCTCAAGATATAGGGGAACAAAATTCAGGTCCTTACATTAGAGGGTGAAGAAAGAAGATAAGAAGGTCTAGGCCTGTGAGTTCTGCCACCTTTCTGGGAGGACTAAGAGGAGAGAGCACCAGCTCAAGCACAGCTTGGAGGATGAGTTACTCCACCTCCTTGATTCTTATCTCTGCCTGTGTTGGCTCACCTCTGGCTTGCCTGAATCCACACTGGGAGTTTCCTGTCTGGGCTCTTGCCTGAGGCTCAACAACCGGCTTTTCTGGCCCATAGATGGGATATATTTTGGAACTAGGGGTGAGACCTGAATGGAGGGATGGGTAGAAGGTGGTCAGCAGCATCTTTGTAACCTTTCTGGATTCCTGGACCCGGGAGAGAATAGATCCTTTATTTAGAGTGTTGACCTCGAAGCTTCCCTGGTCATCAACCCCACTGTCATGAACAGAAATACAATTCCCATATCCTTTAATAGACTTCACAAATTCAGTTAAGTTCATGCACCTAGTAAGTACTTACTGTATACATGCTACTAACCACAGAAATTCCAGACTTAAAAGTTGCAGATAGTCCAGCTGGGGAGCCAGATACTTCTAACCCCTCAGCATTTCTAAGGTTTGGATCTCCCTAGGGTGTCAGGGATCCTGGAAGGATTAACATAAACTCTTCACATTTGGGGAGCCCTGGAGTTCCCCAAGTTGTAACTGGCTGGAGGACACAGGGATGGACGATGGATTGTGGCTGGAGAGGGACAGTGTGGATCCAAGAAGGCTTCGTGGAGGAGATGACATTGGAAGTGGGCCTTATAGAGTAGAATTTCAACAGCTAATGATGGGAGGGAAAGGCATCCTAGGAGGCAGGAACAGAATGAACAAGAGCAGGGTATGCTTAGGTATGCAAATGACTTACATGAGTATTGTGGGAGGTAATAGAGGGAGGTTGTGGAAGCTGGGACGGAACAAACCTAGAAAGACAGAGGAGGGCCTGTGACTTCCTTCCATGCTCCCCTGAGCCAGTTCTTAGCTGTATGACAGCATTCTATAAACCTTGGACTCAGAGTGGCCTCTCAAAGACTGTGTTTTAAGACTTATTCTCTGGGCAATAGGGAAGCATCAGTTGTTCCTGAGCAGGACTGTACATTCAGAGCTGAATTTTTAGAAGGAAAAGTTGATTGGCGTTGAGGAAGAACAGCAATTGGGAGGTGATGTGGAGTCACTTGAGAAAGGACAATAGGCTGAGAAGCTAGAAGCTAAAGGCCGGGACAGCAGGGGAGGCTCTACCCCAAATCCTCTACCCCTCCATCCTTCCAAGCAAGGTCTGCTGAGGGCAGACGCATCGCTCCAAGACATTCCTCATGGCTTAATGTCTGGACCACTACTGACTACAGAAGCCAGCCATATGCCCTGCCTCACACACACCCCAGACACTCCATCAATTCTGAAAGTTTCCTCATCGTTTACCAGTACCTCAAGAGCAGAGTCTTGACTTGTTCCAATTGGGCTAAACCAGTTGAATAGAAACAAGGGGAGCTGTGGCAGGAACTGTTTCTTCCTCTATCCTTTCCTGGCACTTCTGACCTATGTGGAGCCTACAACTTCTCATGGGGGGGACCCAGTGGACAGATGTATAAGAAGTCACTTGCCTGCTATGTGCCTGCTTCTGAGCTGACTGCCCAGGAAGGTTCTGGAATGAGAAGAAGTCATCATAGAAGGGAGGAGTCAGGATGGGGCTGAGTAAAAGTCCCTTCTGAGGACTCTAGAGAAGGTGGAAGTGAGCTTAGACGTGACTCAGGAATGCAAAGAAAAGAGGAATTGTCATCATGCCCAGCAAAACCTTGGTTATTTAAAGAAGCTTAATATATGATAAAAATGTCTTTACAGGGCTAGAAGAATGGCTTAGTGGTTAAGAGCATGTGCTACTCTCATAGAGGATCCAAGTTTAATTCCCAGCATCCACACCAGGCAGTTCACAGCTACCAATAATTCTAGCTCCAGGGGCCCTCAACGTTTTCTGAACCCTGTGGGTACTTGCATAAAGTCACACACAGACATACACATTTAAGTTTTTTTTTTTTTAAGTTAAAAAAAAATCTTTAAAAAAAAAAAAAGGCCAAGGCTTGAAGCACATACATGTTATCTCAGTAATGGGAGGTGCAGATCTCTGTCTCTCTCTGTCTCTGTCTCTCTGTCTCTGTCACACACACACACACAATTGGCAATTCAGATCAACGGAAAACACAAACTAACAGATGATTTGCAAATATAGTGGACTACATGGAGTAAAAATAAGAGCACCTCACTTAGTGCTATATAAAAAGATGAGCTGTAAATGAGATCGACACATGAGGGATCAAATGGCAAACTGATAGAAAACACTATATGTGTTCTAGTAACAGGAAAGACTCTCTGAGTCTCTCTCTGTGTCTCTTTGTCTCTCTGTCTCTCTGTCTCTCTCTCTCTGGTGCTGGTCATTGAACACTGACCTCATACATGTTAAGCATGTGCTTAACCAATGGGATATATACCACCAGACACCAGAGAAGAATTTTCAACAAACATTTTGAAATCATTAACCATAAAGCAAAAATGTTTCTAAATTTGATTGCATAAGATTTGAATATTTTATGTCAGGCATGGTACTAAATACTAGTAATCTTATCACTTGGGAGGTAGACAGGAGGATCAGAAGTTCAAGGTCATCCTTAGACGCAGATGAAATTAAAGGCCAACCTGGACTATATGAGACTGTCTCAAAAAACAAAACAAATAACAAAGAAGAAGAGAATTAAACACTTCTATGTAGTAGAAAATGTTAGCTGACAGAATATATTTGCAATGCATTTGCAAACCACCAGATGATTAATATCTAATATACAAAGGATCCTGGGCTGGAGAGATGGCTCAGTGGTTAAGAGCACTGACTGCTCTTCCAGAGGTCCTGAGTTCAATTCCCAGCAACCACATGGTGGCTCACAACCATCTGTAATGGGATCTGATGCCCTCTTCTGGTGTGTCTGAAGACACCTACAGTGTGCTCATTTGCATAGATAAATAAATAAATCTTTAAAAAGGAAAAAAAAGAAGAGCTGGGCAGTGGTGGCACACACCTTTAATCCCAGCACTCGGGAGGCAGAGGCAGGCGGATTTCTGAGTTCAAGGCCAGCCTGGTCTACAGAGTGAGTTCCAGGACAGCCAGGGCTATACAGAGAAACCCTGTCTTGAAAAAGAAAGAAAGAAAGAAAGAAAGAAAGAAAGAAAGAAAGAAAGAAAGAAAGAAAGAAAAAGATGCTGACATAATTCACAAGAAAAAGATTGCTGTGAGGAAGCTGGAGGGATCTCAGTGGTTAGAACAGCACTTGCTGTTCTCAATACCTATTTTGGGCAATTCACAACTCCAGTAATTCCAGTTCCAAGGGATGTGTCACCATCTTCTGGTCTCTGAGGGATCCCCACACACATACATACACCTCTCTCTCTCTCTCTCTCTCTCTCTCTCTCTCTCTCTTTCACTCTCTCTCTCTCTCTCTCTCTTATACACGCACACATACACACACACATTCACAAAAGTAAAAATAAATCTTATTTTTAAAAAGATGTCAACATAAAACAAGAACCAAAGATTTGAATCTGTAACATTCAGAAGGAGAAACCCCAAAAATTGAGCCGGCACTGGAAGAGATGCTCAAAATCATGGATATTTGCTCTACAACTCAATAGGAAACAAATCAAGTGTTTAATTGATGGTACAGACAAGAGTGACTTCCTATGCAGAGTAAAATAACAGAGCACTCTCCCTCAAATGCTGTATTAAAAGAGATGACACATGGAAGCGAAGGCCAACACAGAAGGAAGACAAAGAAATAGAAATTAAAGGCACAGTGAAGTTTCACGACAGCTATTAAATAGGAAAACCTTGAGGCAGTTGAATGATGGCCGGTGATGTGGAGATGCATTGCGTCCCCATGGAAGAGGACACTGAAGCTACTGGGATCTGGAAAGGTTGGTCAAAGTGGATATTGATATAGCCATGTTGGTTTAAAAACACACCCCAGGGGAGTCTCTACAGGCCACAGGGGTTTGGGACTGACAGGATGATACAGCCTCCAGTGTCACAAAAAGCAAAAACAGGAGCTGCAGAGATGGCTCAGTCCTTAGGAGCACCTGCTGCTCTTGCAGAGGTTCTCAGTTCAGTTCCCAGCACCCACATGGTGGCTCACAACCATCTGTAACTCCAATTCCAGGGAATCTGATGCCTTCTTCTGACTAAGCCCACACACTCACACACACATACACACACACACACACACACACACACACACACACACACACACAAATCTCACACAAAATAAGATGAATAAATCTGGAAAATATGTTTGATTTGTATGCTTATTTTATGTACTTAACTTCCAGATGCAAAAGGGTCAAGAGTGGGAAAGTTTGTGGAGTCCTGCTCTGTGCAGTCAGGACTATGAAAGCATCGTGTTCATCACTGGGAGTGCAAACAGGAGAAGGTGGGCACGAACCACCCAAAGCAGCAATATCAACACTCACAAAGAAGCCTCAACAGAAACGGGCAGGTCCAGGAGAGAGTGGAAAGGCAGGAGGCTGAGGTATCTACATCACATACATACATACACAAACATTAAAATGAGGTTATGCAACTTAAATACATCATATATCCAACATATTCAAGTAGAATCCTTCCTGCAGGGAATGAAAATGTTATGTGAGAATTCAGAGAAATTAACCAAGAAACCCAGCCCCGGATCAAAGATGGCCCTGGTCATGTTGTACAGCTGACCCCAGCCTCTGCCTCTGCGAAATTTGGCTTCCTTCCGCTTTTCTCATTATTGCTGTCAATTGCTCTACTGTGAGCCGTTATTCTCCCCATCTCTATTCCATGTTAGACTAACAGGAGCATCTGCATCTATTTTAATTTTCTTTGAAGCCATTCTTTGGGTGGGGGGGGGCTGGGGATTGAACCCAGGATTTTATGCAAACTAAGCAAATGCTCTACCATTGAGCTATACTCTCAACTCTCCTCTTAGGTAATCTGTAAAAGGGCAAGAAGTGATCTAAAGACATCAGCTAGATTGTGTGGCTCCCTGATGGACACCCCGCACAGTCTCTGCTCACTCTGCTCTCTATCCATGGCTGTGAGGTCTTGTGGTCTGGCTGCTCATATCCTTCATTTTATTCTCTGCATCAACCAGCTATGTTGTCTCTATACCTGGATGGGACCAAGCTCTTTCCCATGTTGGGGGCTGTGTGTTTGCAGTGATGCCCTCTCCTGAAGCCTCATTCTCCACTCTTTGCAAAGCTGGACGCTATTCCTCTGCCCTACCTCCTCTCAAGTGTTGCTTTCTCCAGGGGCCTGTCCTTGAGTGTGCTCAGTGACTTGGGCCTCTGCCCACCTCTTAGCTCCTCAGCCACTGTAGTTAGTAGTTTAGTTCAGTCTATCATACTGAGGATGATCTTGTTTATTTCCTTTTGTTTTGTTTTTCTGAGGCAGGGTCTTAATATTCAGGTTGATGGAAGTTTACCAATTAGTTCAGAGTAGCCTCAAATTTACACTCTTTCTGTCTCTGCCTCCTGAGCACACCTGTCTTGTTTATTTCCTTTTTTACTCTTTCCTCTTGTATATAAAACTTTTCAAGGCTTGGCCATTGTTTGTCTTGCTGTTGGTTAGAAGTATCTTGAGCCAGGAGTAGGGGATGGGAAGACAAAGCCCAGCACAGACGTCAGCAAGACAAGGTAGTTCATGGGAATCATTTACAAAGTGATGGCTTTTGGTCTAATGTTTATATTACCTGTGAAGGAGATGCTATTGTTAGCTCATTTTAAAGACAGATTGGGACCTAGAGAGGATAAACAGCTAACTCCAGATCACCATAGTAGTGACAGAACTGTAACACAGGTCATTCGACTCAGCTTCTGTCTTGACCACCTGCACTGCTCTGGTGGGAAGCTCCTGGCCTGGACAGCTAGGTCCTACACTGGTTGTCTAAGACTTTTCCTGTGTTCCTTCATTTCTTTAATACATAAGCCTTAAAGTCTGAGGCAAACAATGAGTGTATGCAATCCTCATGACATAAAGTAAGAGGAAGTGTTATCATCTCTTCAGGTCATGGAAGATTTGAAAATATCAACCATCAAAGTTCCTGTGTTGAGCCAGGCATGGTGGCACACACCTGTACTGCCAGCCCTCAAGAAGACTGCTACAAGTTTGAGACTAAGCTATGTAGTGAGTTCCAGGCTATGCTGGGCTACATGGTCAAAAAGACAAAACAAACAAACAAAAATGTTATTATCTTGAAATGTTTCAGAACTTGGCTAATGAACAAAAAATACGTTTTTTGTTTTGTTTTAACTTTTGAGACAGGGTCTCACTAGGTAGCTATGGTTGTCCTGGAACTCACTATGTAGACCAGGATGGCCTTGAACTCATGAAGATCCACCTGACCCTGCCTCCCAAATTCTGGAATTGAAGACATGCACCATCATGCTCAGCTTCCTAAATATTTCTTTTTAAAATTGTAAGCAGTGCTTGGTGAGTAAGTGAGTGCTTGTTCTCTTCTGAGTATGGGTGTGCAGGTGCCACAGGTGTGAAGCTCAGAGGACAGCTTCAACTGTCAATCTTTGCTTTTCTATCTTGTGTGAGACAGGGTTTCTCGGTCACTGCTGCACACACCAGGCTGGCTAGCCCTGGAGCTTCTGGGGACTCTCTTGTCTTTATCTCTCATCTCACTGTGGAAGCCCTGGGATTGGAGGCATTCACTGCCACGCCCGGCTTCCCGTGGGTTCTGGGGTTTGAACCCAGATCCTTGCATCTGTTGCTTTACTCCCACCCCTCCACCCCCAGCCATCTTCCCAGACTCATTTTCTTAGTGTCAACAATGCCTGTGACTCACAAATATTTTCCCGCCTCCTTTGACTTTATAAGACCACGAAGCCCTACTCAGTGCATTGCAGAGCATTTGTGTCCACAGACCAACATTTCTCAATCTCATGAAGTCCTTGCTAATAAAACTTGTCACCTCTTATCTCAGTTAGATAATTGGCTTTATTTTTTCTGCTCCTGACTCTCTTATTCATGAGGCAAGATTGCTAGGAGTCTTTTGTACATTTGTGTCGACTCCATCACTGTCTCCATGGTGAGGGTAGCCTTGTCATTGTGTCATGGTGAAAGATCTGGTTTCTGTCACATACAAGCCACATGAACTTGAGTATGTCCACCTCTTGTCAAGTTTCTCTGTCTGTAAATGGAAGGCTATGGTAAAGCCCCCTTCCAAAGTGGTTGTAAAGACTGGGGGATACAAAGGGCTTAGTTGGCACATGGCTGGCTAGGGCAGTCAATTGTTTTTCTCAGTTTGACTGATTTTGGAATAGCCTAGGAGACCTCTGGATATGTCTGTGAGGTTGTTTCCAGAGAGGTGTGACTGAGAAGGGAAGACCTATCCTGAGTGTGGACAGCATTGTCCCATGGGCTGGGGTCCCAGACTAATAAAAAGGAAAAAGTGATGAGTAACAGCATTTGTTTCTCTCTGCTTCCAGAGCTGGACATATTGTGACAAGCTGCCTTAGGGTCCTTCTGCCACATGATCCCCAACATGAGAAGCTGTGCCCTTAAACCATGAGCTAAATAAACCTGTTCTTAGGTCGCTTTGGCCAGGTGTTCTGTCACAGAGGCGTGAAAATGAATTAATCCACTGACTGTAAGGCATGGCTGTTGTGAGATGATCGCAACTCAGGGACATCATCTCTGAGCCAAGGGTGAATGGAAAATAACACAAAGGTTTCAGGGTGATTGGGCCATATGTGAGGAGCTCAAATGAGTTTTCTGGGGACGGAGTGGCTCCCCAGAGGAAGAAGCATGTGACTTTGACCTTGAAGGAAGAGTAGGAGCCACATTAGTGAGGAGAACAAAGGGCACTATCAGGTGAGATAGCAAAGGCTGGGTAGATTTGGAGAGGTTAAAGACTCAGCTAGGGAGACAAAGAGTCAGGGTCCCCTGGTGTTGGCAGTGTGACTCCTGGAAGGGCTTTGAGGAGGTAGTGTTTAAGAAAGAGCAGGTTTGAAGCCAAGCATCACCATGGGCTATTCAGGTGTGGCAGTACAGGCCTTTAACACTTGCACTTGGAAGGGTTAAAGATCTCTGAGAGTTCAAGGTCATTCTAGGTTACATAGTGGGTTCTAGACAATGAAATCTTGTTTGTTTGTTTGTTTGTTTGTTTTTTGAGACAGGGTTTCTCTGTGTAACCCTGGCTGTCCCGGAACTCACTCTGTAGACCAGGCTGGCCTCGAACTCAGAAATTTGCCTGTCTCTGCCTCCCAAGTGCTGGGATTAAAGGTGTGCGCCACCACTGCCCAGAGACAATGAGACCCTTTATCCAAACAGAAAAAGAAAAAGAAAAAAAAAAGAAAAAGAAAGAAAGAAAAGAAAGAAAAGTGGAAAATGATGGCAGAAGATACTCAAGCAACCATGAACGCATAGGCGAGTTCACCTGCATACATAAGTACACACCTGTGCACATGTTATACATACCCACAAACGTGTATGAAAATAAAGAAAAAGAGATCAAGTCCTTTGGGATGACAGGTGATTGTCATTTCTGTGCGGCCTAGGTAAACAGGAAGGCAGGCATGCCTCTTTCAAAAGTCAGTGTGGCTCCATGGAGTGAGTCATGGCTTGCCAAAGGTCCATTGGTCATCAAAACATTTTCTCTACTTGTGGGGCACAGCCTCTTGCCTACCTCTGCCAACACATTGGAATCAACTTTCCCAGAGTGTCACATAAATGCAATCATTCAGTTTACTCTTCTGTGTCTGGCTCCTTTTGTCCAGATCATTGAAATGTACTGGGATTGCTGTGTGTAACACATCCATTCTTTTCCGTTTTGGTGTATTAATCAGCTAGCAAAGTTCCAGTTTCTTTACCCATCAGTTGAGCAAAGTTGTTTCTAATGGTTAGCAGTTAGGAATAAAGCTACTATACATATCCGTGCACAGGTTTTTATGGAAGACTGTTTTGGTTTACTTGATTATATCCTTTGGAGTGGAGTGGCTAGGTCTGATTGGTGTTTTTAGTGATACCACGTCTGGGTTAGAGTGAAGATCTCAACCCAGTGGACAGAGCCCTTATCCCTGCCTGATTCTCCCTCCCTTCTCTCAGTCACTCCCCTCTCCACTTCTTCCTTTTTGCCTCTTTTTGCCTCCGCCAGCTCTCCAGCCTCTCCAGTCAAGTTCCTAGGTAACTTCCTAGAACAGTGGTTCTCGACCTTCCTAATGCTGTGACCCTTTAATACAGTCCCTCATGTGTGGTGATCCTCAACAATAAAATATTTTTGTTGCTACTTCATAACTATAATTATTACTATTATGAATAATAATGTAAATATCTGTTTTCTGATGGTCTTAGATGACCTTGTGAAAGGGTAGGGGTCGAGACCCACAGGTTGAGAAACACTGCACTGTACCTTAAGCTACTAAGAGAGTATCTCTTGAAGAGAGGCATTGCTGAAGCACAGGCCAGCATTTAGAAGTCAATAGATCAATTCTTCCCAAATCCTGAGGATGGATTATATTGAGACTACATGGGTACATTTATTGAAAGTAGAATTTATGTGTAAGATCAAAATAAATGTCAAAATTTTATGACTTGCAAAGTCTCCAGAATTATCATCTACAAAAGTTTTCTGAGTATTCTAAATTTATGGCTCAGTAGCTGAGACCACATATTGCTTTCTAGAGGACCCAAGTTTTGTCCTCAGCATCCTCTGCATGCAGCTCACAGCTGAGTTTCTCTGTACAACAGTCCTGCTGTCCTAGAACTCACTCTGTAGACCAGGCTGGCCTCGAACTTACAGAGATCCACCCTCTTCTGCCTCTTGAGTGCTGGGGGTACTATTATTTTTAAAGATTGGAATGAAATAATGATGAAATTTCAAAAGGAAGCAAAACTTTAAAATGTACTAGAACATTTTTCCAAAAATTATAACCTGCATATGCAGCTATAGTTCACTACTGAATACTCCTATAAAACAATTTTCATATGAACCACAATAACAAAACATACCAAGAACTGGCTCATAACTTCTAACACCATTGACAGACATAAAATTTGGGGGAAAAATTCAATGGAGCAGACAAATCAATAAAGAAAGAAACCAAGAAAGCAACACAAAAGATAAAATTTCAATAATAGTCAGAATAAGTCCAAATACGTCTGTGGTGGGAGATTTCCAGTTGGCTGGATTTGGAGTCAACTGGAGGCCTACCTCTGAGTTTATCTGTGATGCTGTTTCCAGAGAGGCTTATTTGAGGAAGAATGACCTTCCTCAATGTGGGTGGTGCTATCTCATTGGCTAGGGCCTTGGACTGAAGGAAAAAGAAACACGGAGGAAGCCAGTGAGCACAAGCATGTCTAGCTCTGCTTCATGGGTATGGATGTAATGCCAGCAGCAGCCACATGCCCTGAACTGTAACATCATTCAAACGCTTGAGCTAGGAGGTCACAGGCAGTGGTGGTGGGGTCAGCACTTCAGTTCTGCTGGGTGGCTTAAATGGATGTGATGTTCTCACTAAACTGTCTTCTAAATAACTGTGTTTATACACAGAGATTATTGTTTACTAGATTTGGCTGGAGAAGGTCCCCCCCCCCAATCCCCATCCTTTCCAGCAGGCAGTGGTAGCTGAACAGATTTATAATTGGTCGAAATGAAGAGAATAAACCACTGTGCAAAGCTCAGACACAAGTAGGGCTTCTATTACCACTCCCTCATGGGACATCAGGGAAGATGGAGCAGAAAAAAATACAAAGGTTGGGAGAAGGGTGGAGGGTGGTGAACACTTACTTCCAGCCATGACATGGCCAGTGTACTCTGAAACAAGATCAGTACAATACCCCATCATGGCAAGAAGGAGCTCATGGGACTCCGCCCCTCCCTGAGGATTTATGTGCTGCTAACATTTGCTAGAGGAGGAAGGAATGTTTTCTTCAACAGTGAGGGCCATTGGTAGGATGCCTGTGCTCCTGCATGATAAGATACCACTCATGTTCCTATAGGCAATTCTAACGAAACTCACTGGGTCTCCTCTCTCTCTCTCCCTCTCCCTCTCCCTCTCTCCCTCTCTCTCTCTCTCTCTCTCTCTTTCTCTCTCTCATACACACACACACACACACACACACACACACACACACACACACACAGAGTTCAGCTCTTAGAACAGCAGAGTTAGTTGGTCATGACGGAAACAGTGCTGTGAGGTGCTGGCTGTCCTGTCTCCAAAAGTAGTCCTAAAGGAAAGAGCAGCTTCTAGTTCCCATTTCTTTTCTTGATTGTTTCTTGTTTGTTTGTTTGTTTGTTTTTTGTCTTATTTTGAGACAAGGTTTCTCTTTATAGACTTTTCTGAAACTTGCTCTTGAGAGTAGGCTGGCCTTGAAATCACAGATATCTGCATGCCTCTGCCTCCTGAGTGCTGGGATTAAAGGCGTGCGCCACTATGTCCATCCCAGTTTCTATTTCTTTTTTAAAATAACTTATTTATTTTTATTTTATGTGCATTGGTGTTTTGTCTGCATGTATGTCTGTCTGTGTGAGGAGGTCGGATCCTCTAGAACGGGACTTACAGACAGTTGTAAATTGCAATGTGGGTGCTTGGAATTGAATCCAGATCCTTTGGAAGAATAGCCAGCGCTCCTAACCACTGAGTCATCTCTCCAGCTTCCCAGGTACATTTCTTAAAATGGAAAATTTTTTGTTGTTGTTGTTTAACAGAGATTTATGTTGCTGTCTAAGAAATCTGCCTGTGATGATGGAAAGGCTGCATGTTAATGCCCTTGTCATAGTTTAGAGTTGACTCAGCCTTACCAGTCTCCCATGAACACACAAGTCATGGGAATGGAAAATCTTGGCCAACTCCCACAGGATCCCACCACCAGCTGTGAACACGAAACTGACCTTAGACATTTCTAGGAAGCAGAGGGCTCCCTGGTGTCAGGTGAAACCATGTAACCATGCTTTCAGACTTATCCATGAAATGGTGAGATAAAAGGCAGTGGGGTTGTCAGCCTGCTGTGGTGGTGCAAGCTTGCCCTCTTTGATTTCAGTGATTCCTGACTTTCCTCACACTGACCTTCTGGTACAGTTCCTCATGTTTAGGTGACCCCAGCCAGAAAACTATTTTCACTGCTACTTCATAACTGTAATCTTACTACTATTATAAACTGTAATGTAAATGTCTGTGTTTTCTGATGGTCTTAGGTGATCCCTGTGAAAAGGTCGTTCAATCCCCCCCCCCCCAAGAGGTTGGGATCCACAAGTTGAGAACCACTGCCCTAGCAAGACAACAGATATCTCTCATCCTTGGTCTAAAACCAAGCGACTTCTTGCAGCCTTGGCAAGTCTCCTGAAAGCCATTCTGCAGCTAGGAGCCTCACCAGATGCTCAGGAGGAGGTTGGGCAGATCTAGCAGGTTCTTCTCTAGGTTCATTTGGCTGGGCTGCTTGGCTGGACTCTATGAAGACCTGGCTGAAGTTTCTTCACTGGTGTCTGTCTTTTGACTGACTTTGGTGTTAGCCAATCTCAGCAGAATAAAGTCAACCCCTACTTCCTCCATTTGGTTCAAACCCCTGAGGCAAAGTTCTTCAGTCACTTCTCAAGGTTTCCAGGGCAGAAATAGGACAAACGGTACCAGACCAGGGGGCTGATGGGGACAGTACAGTACAGGTGAATGGGGCTCTCTATCAGCTTCAAATCAGTGCCACTTTGTGTTTAGAAAAGGCAGTGTGGTGCACTGGGCAGAGTCTTGACTGGGGGCAGGAGTTGTGGGCCCAAGTCCCTGGGGTTTTCTCAGACTTGGTCAGTCCAGAACTCCAGGAATAAGGCTTGCCTTCTGTGTTCTCATCTGCCTGGCATCTCTGAGTCCTCTCTTCTTGCTGGCCTTTAGGTTTTGCTTATTCCTTGTTGCCCAGTTGGACCACGCCATCCTTGGGCACCAGCATAGACTGTGATAAGATAGAGGTTGGTAGGTTACTTCTAAGATGTACCAGGGACATTGCAGGTAAAGTGCATGGTGATGTGTATGTTCTAGGAAGGTACTGTTCGAGTGTATGTCTGTGTGCCTGTGCATGTGAGTATGTGTGAGTGTGTGATTATATGTGTTTATCTGTGGAAGGTATAGAAGTGTGTCTATGTGTCTGTGTGTAGCTCTATGTGTGTCTGTGTGTATGCATGTCTATATATGTCTATTTGTGTTTCTGTGTGTACATGTCTATGTGTGTCTGCATGCAACTCTATGTGTGTTTGTCTGTGTATATGAGTGTCTATGTATGTGTCTCTGCACACCTATGGTTTATGTGCTTGTCTGTATGCCTCTTTGTGTACACATTTCCATCTGTCTGTTTTGTATGCTTGTCTGTGTGTGATTGTTTCTTGGTGTGTTATCAGGTCCAAAAGAAACTTGGGACAAATGACTATCTGTGGTGCCTATTAGCATACCACAGTGCGTGTTGGCCTCCAGGCTTTCTTAGTGGCTCTTCTCAGCTCTTCTCAGCCCACTCCCTGCTCTAAGCTTCAGTTCATGGGCTTCCCCTCCCCTAGCTTCTTATTCCCATATAACCCTGCCATTTTGGCCATGTGCCCTCCTTTATCTTCCTCTCTTGGTCCCCTCTCCCTTGGTCTCCTTTGTACTCTCTTTCTCTTCTTTCCTTCTCCCCTTCTCTCTCTCTCTCTCCTCTCATGGCCTGGTTCAATCTGCTGGCCATGTACAGTCTACTATCTCTCTCTGCTGTGGACTCTCCCAGATGCCTTTGGCTGTTCTCTCTATTGATCATATCTACAATAAAAACCTTCCCTTCAAACTCATCTTGGCGAGGTCATGTCCTCAGTTTATAGAAGTTGCTCCTGTTCTTTCCTGGATCTTCGGAAAGAAAAGGTCCCTGCAATATCACAAGAGAATAAGCCATGATACCGGACTAGATCTGAGTGGCTAACCTATGGGGCTTGGAGTGTGGCCTGAAAGGTTCATTTCTAACTGTCCCATTAAGACTTAGCCCCACTGGTTCAGCCCACCTTGGAATGAGTGTCAGCCCTGGTTCTTGGGAAACACTCTGAGGTTTTTCCTGTGGCACTTAGTTGGTTTAAGGTTCCAGTAAATTTGCACAGAGGATATGATGGTCAAGTTGGCTCTAGTGACGCAGTGAGACTTTGTAGTATGAGTTCTCACCTGGTACAGACCCCTCAGTCTCTGCCCAGTCTCCGCTTTACTCCATCTATGGTGACTTTGGGCTTCACGCTGTGCTAAGTAAAAGCCAGGGGCAGATGTTGTGGATGCTCTGTAGGAAGTGCATCATGACAAAGGGAACCCCAGCAACTCTTGCTGCAGTCAAGGCAGTAATCTGGGTGACACCTGGGTGAAGCCACAGGTGCAGGGGACAATACAAAGGTACTTTTTTTTTGTTGTTTTTTGAGACAGGCTTTCTCTGTGTAGCTCTGGCTGTCCTGGAACTCACTCTGTAGACCAGGCTGGCCTAGAGCTAAGAAATCCGCCTGCCTCTGCCTCCAGAGTGGTGAGATTAAAGGTGTGCGCCACCACTGCCTGGCACAAAGGTACTTTCCATCTGCTTAAGCTTACACAAATTTGGTTTCTGTTACTCTGCCTCCTGTGTTGAAGCAGTTCTGATACTTGGCCAACCCTTTTGTGACAGGACTCCATTTTGGCTTCTATGGGAAGGGAGGTAAGAAATGAAGACAGGGTGGTGCTGTGTGTGTGTGTGCGTGCGTGCGTGTGTGTGTTCTGGACTGGACTGAGTCCCTTGTGCCTTTTGACAAGGGCAGGTCCTCTGGGATGTAACACCTAAGGTGGGAGTCGCCTACTTGTGCCTGTGCCTTCAGGAATCCAATCTCCAGTTCCTTCACTCTGCCTTGATTCCTCCCTCATCAGGATCTACTCAGGCCACTCCTCTGTCCTGAGTCTGGAAGTCAATCCTATCACAAACACCCCCCCCCCCCCACCTCTCGTATTGGCAATGGGAAAACCTCTCTGAACCCTTTCCCATGCTGGTGTTGAGAGAGGAGGGCTGCTTGTTGTCCTACCTAGAACCAGAGAGATGTGCTGGCTCTCACTCCTGGCCACAGGTGTCAGCTGCTCTTTCCTACAGGAAGGTGTGATTAAGTAAAAGACAAAGGACAGTCTGAGGCAAGAGCCACAGATAGGACAAAGGAATGTACAGGTGGCCACAGTGAAGCCACAGGAAATGAAATCATGGCTTGAGATAGTTCAGATAAGAATTCCAAAATGTCCCAGAAACATGTTAAATAAAATGTATATTAATTTTAAATGAAATAAGCATTTCAAAAGAATTCACAAATGACCTTGACGCTTGGGCTTCAGGATGCCCTTTTATGCCAAAGATATCGAGAGGGCGGGGCAGGGGCAGGGCGGGGGCGGGAAGGGGCAAGGGTTGACTTGCTTTTCTGCTCCTAGAAAAGCATTGCCTGTATGTCTTCTAATCTGAGGCCCTCCTTTTTAAAATGTATTAAGCAATGATATGCAAAGTTATGATTTATTAAGAATAATCAAGGGAACACCCAGGAACTAATCCACTACCCAGTTGAAAGAATGACACTGGAGCAGAACAGAGGCCTTCCTCCACCCTGGGGGGAGGGGGCACGCCCACCGTTCCATGTGTCTGCCAGGGAAAGCCCAACCCAGTGCAGCCCTGGATATCCAAACTCCTCACTCTTCTCTGCATAGGAATGGATTTCCAGGCTACAGTTGGCAATATTTTGAATGTTTTAAACGGCCTATAAATGATATCCTTTAGGAATATGCATTCTAGGGCTGGAGAGATGGCTCAGCAGTTAAGAGCACTGACTGCTCTTCCAAAGGTCCTGAGTTCAATTCCCAGCAACCACATGGTGGCTCACAACCATCTGTAATGGGATCTGATGCCCTCTTCTGGTGTGTCTGAAGACAGGGACAGTGAACTCATATACATAAAATAAATAAATGAATCTTTTTTTTAAAAAAAAGAATATTCATTCTATAGTTGGATGTGGTTAGGGGTTAGGGTTAGGGGTTAGAGTTAGGGGTTTGAGGTCATCCTCAGTGCCATAGAGAGTTCAAGGACAGCCTGGGCTACATGAGATTTTATCTCAAAATTACCAGCAACAAAAATGTTAAGTATTTAGTTTACTACAAACATGTTCTCCTCTCCACTCATTCTGCTTGAAAGAGTCACATATTTTGGTAAGTCTGAATCTGGTTTGTTCGTTTCCATGGTGATGAACAACAAACCTAATACATTTACTAGTGGTGGTATAATAAAGATGAATGCTTATAAAAATAAGTGGTCAATCTTAATTTTCCTATAAAAGAAGTAGCCACAAGAGCTACAAGAGGGAGCTAGAGAAGTGGCTCAGCGGTTAAGAGCACAGACTGCTCTTCCAGAGGTTCTGAGTTCAATCCCAGCAACCACATGGTGGCTTACAACCATCTGTAATGGGATCCAATGACCTCTTCTGGTGTGTCTGAGGAGAGTGACAGTGTACTTACATGCATAAAATAAATAAATAAATCTTAAAATTTTAGCCGAGCAGTGGTGGCGCACGCCTTTAATCCCAGCACTCAGGAGGCAGAGGCAGGCAGATTTCTGAGTTCGAGGCCAGCCTGGTCTACAGAGTGAGTTCCAGGACAGCCAGGGCTACACAGAGAAACCCTGTCTCAAGAAAAAAAAAAAAGAGCTACAAGAGATAAACTATCCTCTTAGGGCAGGTGTGGTGGCACATGTCTTTATTTCCAGCACTTGCGAAGCAGAGGCTGTTGAATCTCTGAGTTCAAGGCCATCCTCATCTACATAATGAGTTCCAGGCCAGCTAAAAGGCACATAAGACCAGAGAAAGGAGGTGGGGGTATGTGTGTGGAGGAACTGAGAGACTGAGAGAAAATATTCTATGCAAACTATAAAAAAGATTACAGAAACTCTGTAGAAAGCGTTAAAGCTCATCACAGACATAAAGTCAGAAAACAGAGACATCGCACCTGCCCTAAGGGACAAACAAACTACAACATCTTTCTAAGTCAATCCATGCATTCAACACAATCAAGTTCCCAATGAAAGTTCGGGGAGCACTGGTCCAAAAGATTCTAAAACTTATGCAGAAGAGTTTATGAAATTTGAGCAATTTATGAAAAAAACAATTCAGTGAAATTAAATGGATACAATTAAGGATAAAAAGTAATTCTATTAACTCTAGTAAGTGTATTTTAAAGTTACAGTATTTAAAGCCCGGAGAGTCAGAAAGCCAACCCACTGGTATTTGTACAGGAAATTTACATATGAAGGCTATGGCTTTCCCAGTAGGGGAATGATGAGTATGACAAATTATACTGGAAAAATAACCAGTTACCATTTTGCCACCTGAGGAAAAATGAGTTACGACTGTATCCTACTCTTCAGCTGGTTAACTGAGATGAAACTAGGTAGGACAGCACATACCTATAATCCCAGGGTCAGGACCTTGAGGTCGTCCTCAGCTACACAGTGGGTCTCAGACCAGCCTAGGTTATATGAGACTCGAAAGGGTCTCAAAGGAGAAGGAAGAAGGAGTCTGGATTGATGGCTTAATGGTTAAGAGCACTGGCTGCTGTTCCAGAGGACCTGGGTTCAATGCTCAGTGCCCACATGGCAGCTCACTGCTGTTTGTAATTCCAGTTCCAGGATATCTGGACAGGAACGGACATACATTCAGGCAAAATACCAATGCACATAAAATTTTTTTAAAATTATTTTAAAAAGTTAAGAATCGGTGAAAATACAAAATAAAGTTTAAAACTTCTTTTTTTGGATTTGCTTTGCTGTCTTATGTATTTGAGTGTTTTGTCTGCATGTCTGTGTCCCCAGTGCCCTGGGAGATCAGAAGGTGGTGTTGAGTCCCCTGAAGCTAGAGTTGTAAACTGGTGTAAGCCACCATATTGGTGCTGGGATTCGAACCTGGGTTGTCTTAATCAGTGAGCCATCTCTCCAAATGTTTCCAACCCTGAAGACCCAGGTTTGCTATCTAGAACCCACATGTTGGAAGAAGAGAAGAGCCTGCAAGTTGTCCTGTGACCTCCACATGGGAGCCATGGCACACCATCATCCGGCCACCTCCCCCACACTGAAGTATAACGTTAAAAATAAACTGAGGCATAATACAGGGAAATAAGCAGGTAATTCTGACTATATACATACTAAACCTCTCTGTGTTAAGACAACCATACAGAGTACGACCAAGTTATAAAAGTATTTGCCAAGAGACTAGATGTGGTGGTTCACACTTGTGATCCTGGCAGTCTGGAGGCAGGTGGATCTCTGGGAATTAGAGGCCAGCCTGGGCTACACAGTAAGACCCTGTCTCAAAACAAAACAAAATCAACAAATAAAAACAAGAAAGGCAAATATGGTGGATTAATTTTCCTAGTAAACAAAAATCTCTTTGAAATAAATACTAAAAGGCAAATAATTAAATAGAACAACTTAAAAGAAGGGTGGGGTAGCCGGGCAGTGGTGGCGCACGCCTTTAATCCCAACACTCGGGAGGCAGAGGCAGGCGAATTTCTAAGTTCGAAGCCAGCCTGGTCTACAGAGTGAGTTCCAGGACAGCCAGGGCTACACAGAGAAACCATGTTTTGAAAAACCAAAAAAAAGGGTGGGGTAATGGCTTGTTTGGTAAAGTGCTTGCCTTAAAAGCATGAAGACATGAGTTTAGTCCCCAGAACACATTTTTTTTTTTTTTTAAAAAAAAGCCAGGTGTGGTAGGAGCACTTGTAATCCCATCCTGGGGAGGTAGAGACAAGCAGATCCCTGGGGTGCACAGGCCAGCCAGCCTAAACTTGTTTGTAAATTCCAAGCCAATGAGAGAGAGAGAGAGAGAGAGAGAGAGAGAGAGAGAGAGACCCTGACTCAGAAAAGCAAAGTGGAGGATAATATCCCACAGGTGTGCATACATGTACACACACACACACACACACACACACACACACACACACACCAGGCCGAAAGACTGAAGAAAGATTTGCTGCCCATTGGAGTGGTCTGGAGCTATTGGGGGAAAAAAAATTCTGCTTGGCTTTCTGATGTTCTGAGTTATTTAGTTAAGGCCCACCCGAGCTACAGAGCCAGTTCAAGACTAGCCTGGAAAATTTAGTCAGACTGAACATAAAAGTGAGAAGAGGTGTGGGGGAGCTCAGTGGCAGAGGGCCTGCCTAGTGGACATGAGGCCCTAAATTTAATCCATATGCTGAAAACAAGAACAAACGCCCAAACAAACCGCCTGGGAAGAGTAAAGCTCCCTGGCTGGAGTTGTGTAGGGAGAACCTGCCTAGGAGATCCTGAGAAGATTCCCGTGCAGGGCAAGGAAGTCGGCCTCTTATCTAGACAGTCTATTTCAGCTGTGCAATTCTGTTACTCTCTTGCCTCGCCAGGATTCTGAGGACAACTGTAATCCTTATAGCTGCTTGCTGAGCCCGTGGAAGAGGCCATGGATGCTTCCTGTGGCAATGCTAACTGTAGCAATTTCACTACTTAGCAAGGACAGGGCCAAACTAGCCTAGAAGACTTACTTGAGGGAAGGTAACCCTTTGGGCCCCTGGAAGTGAGGATCTTTTTCAGAGTTAGCTCTATAACTCATCTCTCTAGAGCCTTCAGCAGAAACATGGAACCCTCCCAAGTGACACAAATGACATCTAGGGGACACCTGCAATGTGGATGTGGGAGACAGCAAAAGCAAACCAAAGTTACCTCTGACCAAAAGCCTGTAACAACAAAGCCTGTAACAACTTCGCAGATGGTTGGAGAGACAAAACCCTCACCAACAAACACAAAGGAGAGCACCTGTGGTGTCTAGCTAGGTAGCATTAGGCAATTATTTTCTCTGATTCATTGTTTCCATGTGCAAAAACGGGGTCAATAACATTCATTTCACAGGCTAGTTGTATGAATATACGCTCAGAACACTCGTGTTCTCTCTGTGTCTCCATGTGTCTCTCTGTCTCTCTCTGTTTCTCTGTCTCTCTGTTTCTCTGTCTCTCTGACTCTGTCTCTCTCTATTTCTCTGTCTCTCTGTCTCTCTGTCTCTCTGTCTGTCTCTCTGTCTCTCTCTCTCTCTTTCTCTCTCTCTCACACACACACACACACACACACGTTACATGACTACCATGCAGAGTCTGATATATAACAAGTTTTAATAGCATGTAACAATCAATGGCTTTATTAATTTTTTCTACAGATGAATGAAAGAAACTAATTGTCAGAGAGCCTGAAGGACAAGGGACCTAATGCTTAGGTGGGTTCCAGACCTTAGGGAAAGCTTCCATCATTGACAACAAAGGTATGTGAATGCTTCCCTAGGGCTTGGAACTATGTTATAAATTCCAGATACCAAAATTTATGTGATACCTGTGTCTCCCAGTGAAGTAGATTTACTAGATAAAGAGTTAATAAACGCCAACCATTATTAGCAGTAGCTGTACACTATTGAGCCAGAGAACAGGGTGCAATGAAGGACTCTAGCAGGCATGACCTGGTTCTGGCTAGGGAAAGAATCAGGGCCTCCCAGAGCATGTAGCCTTTATGCTGCAGCTGAAAGGGGACTGCAGAGAAGAGCCTCCCAGAAAAAGAGCACATCACATAAATTGAGAGGCGGGAAAGGCTGGCAGGAAATGGACACCTGTGTCTGAGGCATAATGAGAAAGGAGGTGAAAAGTAGCCTGGAAGGTGGGTCACATGACTCTGAAAGCCATGGCTAAATAAATAAATAAATAAATAAATTTGCATTTTATCATAAGGGATGGTTGCCATTGGGAGGTATTACACAGAGAGGTGTTGTAAGAGCGCTCTGCCTGGGGGCAATATACAGGCTTGGCAGGATGGGAGCGGAAGAGGAGTTGCATGTGGCTTAGGCAGAGAACAAAAATGATGGCTCAGGCCAGGATGAAGGATCATGAGAAGCAATAGGATTCAAGGCTGATTGAAATGACCTACTACATATGGTGATAGAGTGGACTGAAGGATGAGGCAGAAGGTACTCATTAGGCTTCAGTGACCTGGTGTGACACAGAGGGATAGTCCTGAAGAAAACTTCCTCAGGTACCAAAATGGAACTTGATTGAATGACTGAACCTTGAGCTGGATCTTGACCTGCAGGCAAGGTGTAGAGGACAGACTTAGACTCCAGGAGGGTAGGCAGCAGAATCTGGAAAATGAGGTGGAATGAGCTTGCCTCACTATGCGTAGGTGGCCCAGAGTAGGGCAGGCCTTGCCAGGAGGGAAGGGTGTGAGCTGTGGACCATGGGGTGTGAACCTTGCTGGGTGGGAACTGAGGTGTGGCCTCCAGAGTCAAGAGCAGATATGAACTTTGATGGTGGAGATAGTGGGAAGCTGGGAGCTTCTTCAGGAAGCAGCTGACCAAGCAAGCATCTTCTGGGGAATGGGGAAGCAAGGTAGCCTGGAGATTCAGCATCCTGAAAGTACTTCTGGACCACCTCCTCTGTGCTCAGTGTGTGCTGGGATGCTTAGAGAAAAGAGCTCTTGACTCTTTTTGTAATGAACCAACAACACACTTCCTTGCTGGTTCATTACAACCTTGTTGTCTATTTCTTTTCATTGTACTTGGGCATGTTTGTTGGCTTTGCTTTGGGGCAGGTCTTGCTTATGACAGAGGCTGATTTTCAACTCCCAATAATCCTGCTTCTCCCCCTCACGTGGCAAGATTGTTAGGTATGTCCCATTGCACCCAGCCTTCTGTTTCTTTTGATAGTTTTTCTGCATCTGGGTGTCTGATGGTAGACAACAGCAGGATACAGACTCTGCCTCTTCTGTCTCTGCCCTATCCACTGCCAATTTCACCCTGTGCAGTGGTTTTTAAAGCTGTTGGTATTTAGTGGCTAGTGATGCAAGTCAGTCGGCACAGGGCTAGCCTCTCAGGTGGGGTAAAACTGGATTTGACCTCAGCACCACATAAACTAGGCATGGTAGCACAGGCCTGTAACTCAGGCACTTGGGAAGGAGAGGCAAGAAGATCATGTATCCTCAGCTACACAGCAAGTTCAATGCCAGCCTGGAATGCATGAAGTCATGTTTCAAAAAAAAATCTGTATTCTGCTTGACGTATTCAAACAGATTATCTCTCTACTAAGTTGCCAGCTTGTCAACTGTCTACATGACATTTCTACTTGATTATATCTCCAATTTCAGATGTCCAAGACAAGGACTGGAGATATAGCTAAGTGGTTGGACACTGGTCTAGCATGTGCAAGGTCCTGGGTTCAATTTTCTGCACTACAAATAATACTAAAGTGTCTAAGACAGAAGCCTCCAGTCCCTTTTACCTAAGACATTTCTACCCTAGTGTCCCTCACCGATTAATGGAAACCTGTAGTTTCTAAGGCAAAAAATTAAGCAATATCTGTGACTGCTTATTTCATAGTCAACTTATCACTGAATCTTGTAGGTTCTATTTTCAGAAGGGGTCAAGAATCTGCCCATTTCTCCCATCCCTAGTCAAGCCACCAGCTTGGGCCACAGCTAAAGCTGCCATATTTGTTTTCCTGGATCTCCTGTCCCCAGGTGGCATCATCCACTGATGTCTTAACACACAAATGAAATCACTCCTTAGGCCGAAGCCCTCCAGCAGCTCTCTCTGGACCTCAGAAGGAAGCTAAGAAGGCTGTTTCTGCAGCATCTGGACCAGATGGTCCTGACTTTATCTTTGACCACTGACATCTTGATCTCTTCCCCTGCTTTCTGCCCACCAGACACCTTGGTTATCTGTTTCTAAAACCACTGAAACTTGTGCCTACTGCAGAGCCTTTGCACTTAGGAATGTGTTCTTTTTGGAACACATTGCCATCATTCCTATCATCCTGAAGATTTTCATTAAAATGTTAACAAAATATCTGCCAAACAAGCTCTGCTGCTAGTCACTTGCATGCTTTGTCCTTTATATCAGAATGGTTCTACACATATTCTTAGGCTGTCCTGCCAGAATACATGTAAGTTGCATGAGAGCTGGATCTCACATGACCTGCTCAGTGGGAGTGCTGTCTCCCACTCCTGAAACAATCTTAAGCACATAGTGAGAACTCAATAAATATTTGTTCAATTAATGAAAAAAAAAAAAAAGCTGCCTCTGATGTGCTTCTCAGGAGAATGTGGTAAGTCTGAGAAGAGTTACCCAAGAATACAGGGCAGGGAATGTAACTCCAAGGAGGGAGGCCCAGTCAGCCTGATGAGCTGGTATTTACTGGAGGTTATATGCAGTCCAGAGGAATAGTTCACATAGGTGGTTCTACACAGAACCCTCCGAAGGCCAAAGCAGAGAACTGAGAAGTCATTTTAGAATTAGTGAGCTGTTCCTTCAAAAGCTACCATGTGATTATTATCAAGGACTCCATGTACACCATATGTGCCCACATGTCCCAGTCACATATGCCCCCTGCAGAGCTGGCTGAGGCTGTGGCCACTTAATCTCTACACACTTCACAAAGGTCTTAATGGATGACCACCTGACCAGCCTCTGAAAAATATCATGGAAATTGACAATGCACCATAGAGCACAATAATTATAGTAGCTGCTTGCACACTGTGAAATATCAACCAGCCATGAAGATTATAATTATGAAGTTCCAGCATTATAGTTCAGTGCTAGAGCTACTTTTTTTTTTTTTTTGCCTATCATTTTTGATGCCCTTGGTTTGATGTCCACTGTGGTGTGGACCCAGAAACACAAAATTGTAATTATGAACTTTAGGCTTTAATCTAAAAATTATACCATAATTTTAGTATAAAAATACCCTGGGATAGATATGCCCAACTATTATAAGCACAATGGTATAAATATTATCTAAGAAAAAATTAAAGGTAGATTATTGTAGTAGGTTGAATGGTTTACAGTAGATCTGCCTCAACATTTTCCAAACATTTTAAGATAACTATGATTGATGACAATTCAGGGAAAATTTGCCAATAACTAATACAGGAGTTTGAATCTTACCAGAATGAAGAAATGATAACTGTCTGATAGGTACATCTACTTAAGTGTCACACTGTGTTCCATAAATATATGAAGCTTCTATGTGTTAAAATATTTTTTGTTTATGTGTGTGTGTGCATGTGTATTCGTGTGAGATGCTAGGGATTGACCCCAGGACTCTGTACAAGTAACTTCTGGGTAAGTGCACTACTACTGAGCTAGCACCCTAACCTCCAAATATATCTAATTAGTTAATTATTTTTTAAATCCATTTTTAATTAAGCGTATGTATCTGTGTATAAGTATGTTCATGTGAATACAGGAGCTCAAAGTGGACAAAAGAGCATGCTGTCGAATCTCTGGAACATCACAGTTA